>JAQFYZ010001118.1:0-27332 GCA_034695085.1 Cylindroiulus punctatus | reverse complement strand
GTGGTGAATGTCAACATGTGGTTGCACGTTTCTAATGATAAGGAGTGATTTGCGCCCCCCTGTTCATTAGTATTTTTACTCCACATATCACCAGCTACCTATACTGTCATTTTGGCCAAACCATATCGGTACACCCTGTCCATATAAATTATGAGATGAAAATTATATTTAATCGTTTAAACTTCCCCATATTTCCTTGTCATTTCATAACCGAAAACGCACTTGGTACAGGTAATCATACCATTACGAGATTTTAAATGTGCAAGTATTTCTAAAATAAATGTAGAACCAGCAACCGTGAATCCCACATTCTGCTTGATTCTTAGCAGGGATAATGGAGGTTGCAATGGCACAATACTCATCAGTCTCATCTGGATTAATAAAGGACAAGAAAGCAGTTTTAAAGATGAAAGAAGGAAGGTAGAAAGAAATGTGGTTTTGATAAACATCCAAAGAAGGGACCTGTTTTGTCATTCAAATGAGATAATCAATTCAACTTGGCACCCTGCATAAGTATCAAATAGATATGTATGAGAAGCACACGAATCTAGTGAATGATTCCCACATTACTCAAGATGTCAACATCATCGTGAAATCGAACCACCAACAATTGAGAGCAATCTGTTCCCTATGAAGGGAGTCGAACACGTTCTCGTTTGCTTTAAATCAGTGTCAATTGTTGATTTCGTTTAGATAGATGATTTGGATGGATGAGATGAGGGGAGTATTATAGTGGTTCCGTAGGATGTAATGTTGGCAAGTGCTGGTTCGGCTTAAAAGTAATAAAAAATCAATATTTTTCTATGCTGTATTACAAATCAAAAACCTTGAAAACGCACTTTCCTTTTGAATTTTTTGAATTTTTCAATGTTTTATAGTCTTCAATAAAGTACGTGTAAGGTGGTGTTGGACACGTGGTGGCTTCATTATGTGGAACTTGCTGAATGCATGTTGGAACCTACTTATGCAAATTTGTAGGAACCAACATGTTGATTCCAGATTCTAACACAGCAGATTTCCAACATGATGGAACCATCATTCCTACATGCTGGAGGAAAATCACTTGGGAGGTCGTATGGGCCCTATGCACTGGAAATGGCACCTAGTGACCCATTTGTGAACATGTGTGAACTTCGCTGAATTTGCAAAACCCCCATTTTTTTAAAGTGATCGTGTGTTACACACTAATTTTTTTTAAATGAATTAATTTTCCCTAACATCCCTGGCTTTTACAGGTTTTCCAGTTCTGGAGGAACCCTGTTATTAGCCGTGAGGACAGCCCGCCTCATTCATAGTTTGCAATAGACGTGGCTCATAATCGAGCACGTGTGTTCAATTTTCTGTTGTTTTGGAGTAGGGGCTATACTGTAGTATAGCCAAAAAATGACATTAATGGAGCAATGGGTAAATACCATGGCTGGTATAAGCCTATTTGCTCCGAAGATGTATACCCCCTTCAGGGTACCCAGTCACCCGTTACACAACAACGTTACCTTGAGCAAGTTTTCCAGGGCCTCCTGCTCCTCGCCGGCTTCCATGAGCGGAATGTCGCGCAAGGTGGCGTAGTCGCCATCGTCCTCGGTGTCGGTCAGGTCCTCAAACTTGACGCTCTGCTTCTTGGCCCTGGTCGCCTTGGGCGACTTGGCACTGGCCCGAGCCCTCCGAGGGCTGCCAGGCAGGGTGTCCTCGAACGTCACCTTGTGTCTTGGTCCTGGCGAGCCCCCCTTCCTCTTGCCAGCCCATGCGGGCCTCTCCGTCTCCGGCGTGGGTGGCTTGGGCTTCAGCCAGTAGATGTCGTCGTCATCGGCCCTGCCCTGGCGCTGCTGGGTGCGGTGCACGATGCCCAAGATGGACTTCTTGGGCCCAAGCTCCCTCACCGTGAACGTCTGTCCACCGCACACCACCAACAGCGGTGCGTTCTTTGCGGGCCGGTTCTTCTGCAGCTCCATGTCGTTGGCCAGGTGCCCCACCTTGCCATTGCAGGTGGTGGCGGCGCTGGCAGGCAGCCGGAAGTGCCAGCGCTGCTTGAGGGTGAGCACGAACCAGAGCACGATCCAGAGGAAGAAGTACATGATGGTGCCCACCACGCAGCACAGGATGGCACCGTCCAGGCTGCCCTTGTAGATCACCGTGTAGTCATACATGAGCGGGCAGGTGACGACCGCGGCAGCCGCTAGGACAGCAAAGGCCAGACAGTGGGGCAGGTAGCCCCAGAGCGTCCTGGAGCCCTCGCGCCAGGACACATGGTGCCTCTGCCGGGCCCGGTCCGCACCCGCTTGCAGCTTGCGCAGGCCGTACAGGTAGACCACACCACCGGACAGCCCGATGACAGCGCTGCTGAGCACGTAGAGCAGGACCGCGGTACGGCGCTCCAGCAGGAAGCCGTCGCTGGTGGGCAGCACCACGTCCACGCCATACGTGTCCAGCTTGTAGAGCACGGCGAAGCCGGTGTAGGCCAGCAGCGACTGCAGTGCCCCCACCACCAGCTGCAACGAGAAGAGGAAGCTGAACGGCTTGTTGGTGTCCCAGAAGACGGCGGCGTAGCGCACGGCGTACACCATCAGTGCCAGGGCGTAGTTGATGAACTCTGGTGAGATGGGGGCCAGGTCGTCCATGGTGCGGCCCGGGGCCCCGCGCCGGTGCCCCAGGTCGTCGACCGGTGAAGGCGGCGACGCCACGGTGTGGTTTGTCGAGGCCAGGATGCTGAGCACCACAATGCGGTCCTTGTGCGTAATCATGAAGTCCAGGTCAGAGCGCCAGATATCGTCTGCAAGGAGACAAGATACGTAGTTAGCAAAGGTTGCGGTAATGATGCAACTACAGTAGAAATCGTTTACAACGACATCGGTTATAGCCAGAGCCGGCCCGAGGGGTGTGCAAAGTGTACCCATGCACAGGGTCCCGCACTATCTAAGGCCCCGTGCTGGTCACCCCTTATGCAAATTCTTGAGGAAAGTTAATTATCTTTATGTCCAGAAGAAGGGGGCATGAATGCTTGCTGACCCTATCACATACATTGTTAATGGATTAATCATGGGATTCGGCACCTTTGGAAGGTCAAGAAACGGTGGAAAAGTGTCAAGGAGCACCCACCCCATTGACTCCAATTAGTCAGGACTGGGGCCCCAATTAAGAGGAGGACTTACTCCAAATTTCCTTTTTAAAGATTAAGCCTCCCCGAGTGTACAGTAGATAAATTGACAAAATTTCATGTATAAGGGGATTTTGTTAGGAAAAAATGAGCCGGCTTATGCAAAAAATTTCCGAATTTCCGGTTTAGAATTTAAAAAAAATTCAATATTTCAAAATTTCAAAATAACCTGTTAAATTTTTTTTTTTTAAATTAACAGCTTTTTGAAATCTCGAGCCGGCACTGCGCACTGGGCCCCGCTAATCTTCGGGCCGGCACTGGTTATAGCGACGTCTTTATAGCAACGGAACCGGATACAATGACGGATTAATGGACATAATCCGGTTGCGGCTATCGGGTATAGCGACCATGTACATCAGTGTTTCCCAACATGGGCGGTACCGCCCCCCAGGGCGCGTTGAAGAGACCTAAGGGGGCGTTATTGGTCAAAGGCAAATTTGGGGGGCGTTGAGGACCAACCGCCGTCCCCCTAGCGGATAAGAAGCCTCCCCACCAAGTGTAGAGAAATGGCCCACATTTCATATATGAGGGCTTTCTATTTTCATTTTAGCTGCAGCCCCTTAGCCCCCCTCCCCAAGAACCTAGCTGGATATGACCTTGTAGACAATACTCGCAATAATGTGCGGAGTTTAGTTGTCAAACGTGCACTGTGAAATGCAGCCTTGATAGTCACAGGGCCGCACATGTAGTTTATTGGATCTTCCTTGAGCCCTCGGTAGGAAACAGCTAGGTGAACCAATCAACTCAAACAACAGTGCTTTAGCTGGAGTAGTGTTACAGCTGTACAGGATGCCTTACTATCGACGTTTTAAAGCCCTTTCTACTCCAGCCGTGAGTAAATTTTTTTCGAAAAGGGGGCGGTGAGTAATTTTTTTTTCCGAAAAGGGGGCGGTGAGTAATTTTTCTTTTCGAAAAGGGGGCGGAGAGTAATTTTTTTTCCGAAAAGGGGGCGGTAGGCCAAAATAGGTTGGCTCTGGTTGGGAAACACTGATGTACATCAATGGTTTCCAATGGGGGCGGCACTGCCTACCGGTGGGCGTTGAAGACATGGGGGCTTTTTTGGTTCAAGGCAAAGTTAGGGGGCATAGAGGTCCAACCTCCGCCCTAAGTGGAATAATTTGATACCTTCCCCTCCCCTCATCTCTTGCATTTATTATTTCTTTTCATCTTTTATTTTTACTATGTTCTATATCAAATTATATCTAACATTTTTAAGCCATATATAAGGGGCTGCACCCCCTTCGAGCTTCGAACTTTTGTTGTTGTTGTTCAAGAGCCCTCCGTAGGAAAGAAATAAACCAATCAAATCAAACAAAAGCGCTTCAGCTGGAGTCGTGTTACCCAACAAAGTAGGAACACTATAGGTTACATCATAGATTTCATCAACAAGAGTCGGTTTGTTTGTTTTCTGAAAAGGGGGCGGTGAGTAATTTTTTTTCTCGAAAAGGGGGCGGTGAGTAATTTTTTTTTATCGAGAAGGGGCGGTGAGTAATTTTTTTTCTCGAAAAGGGGGCGGTGAGTAATTTTTTTTTCCGCGAAAAGGGGGCGGTGAGTAATTTTTTTTTCTCGAGAAGGGGGCGGTGAGTAATTTTTTTTCTCGAAAAGGGGGCGGTGAGTAATTTTTTTTCTCGAAAAGGGGGCGGTGAGTAATTCTTTTTTCTCGAAAAGGGGGCGGTGAGTAGTTTCTTTCCTTGAAAAGGGGGCGGTGAGTAATTTTTTTCTTTCAAAAAGGGGTTTAAGGGGGCGGCAATCCAAAAAAGGTTGGGAACCTATGACATAAATGTATAGTGATGTACGGACATACATGTACTGAAAGTTGTGTTTACTTTTCTCTGAATGAAGTGTTTCGGAGGTCTGGGATGTGAATGGGACCATGCAGCTGTGCTGTACACTGTATGTATATGTATTCAGTTCACTTTAAAACAAAAATGACGACACAACGAAAATCATTGACTGTTGAAGAAAGGTTGAACATTATTTGGTTTGGCACTTGGAGACTGGAGATACGGTACTAACCTACATCATCATCGATTGACATTAAAAATGAAGTAACGGTTATAATGACCGAAACATGTGGTCCCTTCGAAGGCGTTATAAACGATTTCTATACTGTATTCCAACTGCAGCTTTTTGTGTCAGGAAAAACCACACCATCTCTAAATTCAAAGTTTTTTTTTCTTATTCAATGTCACTCTGGGCAATCTTCAGAGTAGCCTGTAATTATGTCCGCCATCGACTTAACAAAACTTGCAGGCTCATCATTCAGGGTTCATACTCAAATTTACAAAGTAATCTCCCTGACTTTCCCTGACCAATCCAGGTAAATTTCCCTGACTTAAAAATTGTGTACTTATACAGGGTGTTTTTTAAACTTTTCACATGTATCATGTAAAATTACTCGAAAACTATATTAGATGGAATAATATATCGCATTTGTTTGGTAGGGAGGATAAACATTCGTAAGACGTTTTCAAGGTGCAGCAACCCACCTCCTCGCAGCCATTAACCCTAACTTTCAAACATTCAATGGAACCACATAGCATGTGACACCATAAACGACAGCCCATAAAATATCAGGACTTTGGTCAAAACAAAATTGAATTTGGCCTACCCAATCACTCATTATGCTCCATGTTTTTCAAACTTTTTCAAACTTTTTGCGAAAAAATGCAAAAAAAGTGAACCGGTTTTTGCAAAAAAAATTTAAAACAAATGAACGGGTATTTGCAATTTGTTTTTGCAAACAAATGGAAAAAATGAACCAATTTCGGAAAATTCTTGCAAAAAATGCAAAAAAGTGAACCGATTTTTGCCTAAATTTTCCATAAAAAAGTAACCAATTTTTGCGAATTGTTTGCAAAAAAAATGGTTTTCACTGCAGCCATCCCCCCTGACCACGAACCCCTCTAGACCAATGTTCATATGGGCATAAGCCATGTGATTTTAGTGTGGACAAGAGGGGGGAAACTAGTACATTTTTGATGGTTATTATTTTGGCGGTACAGTTAGGTGGTTATTGCAGAATAAGCTAAGATCTTATTGCATAGCAATATTGTGGATTTCTCCAATATTTCATGTAGAGGGGAGGTGTAACACAATATACAAACTGACTGATTTACCAGCAAGCATCATAGTTTTCCCTGACTTTCCAACAAAAACGTGATTTTTCCTGACTCTTCCTGACTTTCCCTGACTATCCATGACTTTCCAGGTGCGTATGAACCCTGTCATTCCAAAGTCGCAGTTGGCCTACACACCGAAGGCTGAAGAGCCAAAGAACGATGTCCGCACAACCATGCACCATCAGCACCCTGCTCACTTTGGTCCAACCATCCATCTTCAGAGTTCGAGTATCCAGAAAGACATTTGTCAATATTTCCACGAGAACTTTGACAGGACCTGCCAGCCACACCATCCCGGAGCGTGCACCAAAAAGAGTAATGGCAAAAGTGGCAACAATCAATCGCTCTGGTCAACTGCAATGGCCAGCAATCGCTCGCAGCTGCCACCTCCCAGACGTGTTGATTGCAGCTCGGCCAGCCATAAACCAGCCAACATATCGTGCTTTTCATCAGTTTTAATGCTCGTTAAACCGCGTCCAGCATCCCCTGGACAACCGCATTGTCCACCACGGCGCATTATCCCCACGTGCTGCCAGCCTGATATTTTCATCATTCCACCGATGACCACTTTATTTTCATCTCCCTCTCACCAACATAGACCTAATCTGGATTTGCTTTCTTACAGACACAAAAAATCTCCAATATCTTGCCCTGCATCGGTTCACGCTGCAGTTGGCAATACCGTACCGCTTGATGGAGCAGAATTGAACCTTGAAGTTTAGCTGGACAAGTTCTGCACTCCCCATGGGCAAGTCCTGTCCTCCCTGGGCAAAGCCAAAACCCAGTGGGGTCAGTTGTCGTGGGGCCAAGACAGCTGGTTGTGCCACTGGCTAACTTCTTTCTTTGACTGTTGGCATCTGCAGAAACTCCTTGTCCATGTGCTTTGGCAAGAAGTTAAAAATATCGTGTTTGGTGTAGAGATGTCATCAAGCCATAAACAGCTAGAGATTGAATGACTAACTTCTGTGGAAAAGTCCTTGTTGGCACAATCCGTCACATCTGTCACAATGATTCTACACTCTTAAAATACTGTACTCAGGCATGTGGCCAGCTATATCACATTTTGTCACATCCAAGAATTGGACAATTGTCACATTTTGCCACATGAACATGACGCATTTGTCACATTTTGTCACCTGCAAATGTTATGCAATTGATTCTTAGTTCATCAAAATTTTCACAAAATCTACTGTATCTGCAAAAATGTTACATTTCTTCCCCCTTTTTACACACGTTTTGGATAACTGATTTAAGTTTTCATCAGCAATCTTTTACAATATCTGTGCAGCTAGTACTGCAGGCCTCGTGTAACATCTCCATTCCTGCAAGAACATTTTTTGGGCTTTTTCCTTCCTTTTGGTAATTTACTCTTCATTAACGGACTTTTTGAGCCCAGTCTCCCTTATAATTATACAGATAGATCATACATAAGAAGGTTCCCTCTCTATTGTTGCATTTGTCACATTATTTCCATTTTTTAAAGAAATTGTCACATTTTGTCATATTTGTCACATCGGCCACATCCCTGCTGTACTTCTAGAGGTTCAATAGACACTTCACAGATTGCAAAACATTCAAAACTGATTTTTATTGGCACCCTTTTAATCTCACCCTGAAGAAATAGGTTCAATCCTTGTTGCTAGAATCACTACATCATACAATTTCTTCATCACTATCAATTAAGGTCATGATATGGAGCGAAATGTGCATGAGCCAAGTCCCAGATTAAGGGACCCAGAGCACTACAGGTTTGGGGGGCCCCTTGTAAACAGATAATTGAAATAAATGAAAACATGAATGTTCAGCTTTATAATTGAATTTAAATCTGAAAATCGAATTATATACTTAATCCAATTTTTAGCTTGTCAGTATACATGCATGTACATGCATAGAATAGAAGACATCACATGTAACATATGGATGGGAAGCTCCCATTATGAGCTACAGCCTACAGAAAGTTCAATTTAGTCATGCAGCTATTTAGAATGATCATTTCAATTCAATTCAATTCAATACATTCCCCCACAAGCAGCAACTTAATGCCATAAGTTATTATATCTTTGTGAGGTATGTCACTGATGCACATGAAGTTTGCATTATTATTTGCACTTTTCTGCATGTTCCATACCTTATTTTGCATGTACCAAACCTTATTTTGCTTATACATGTACAGTGTATGTCTTTTTCGATTAATATTATGTTTTGCTCATCTCTTTTGTTGCTGCAATTTTACATTCTGTATCTTTCATTTCACCTTCTCTGATCTATGCTTTTGTCGCACCAATTGTGTACTTGGGTACAACTATTGCACCCCACACTACATATATACATGTATATACAGTATATGTTTATACATGTACATATTTTATAATTTTTTTTAATATGATGATATTTTAAACTTTCTCCAGATGTCAGTGATACATGTCACTTCTATGCCCCGATGACGGACCCAAGTAACGTGTCTGCATCATCCAAATAGTGTTGCCACCAAGGTGACCTTTGCCCCCTCCACCTTTGAAAGTAAACTATCATTATAGACTAAAACATTTTGCACAACCCTTGCTATACATTCCAGCTTTAGGAGAAATGCTTTTTACAAAGGCTCTGCCTCACAAGATAACTCTGCTGGTATACAAGCTCTTATCTTTAGTTGTCTCAGGAATTAGACAACCTCACTAAATGGGGCTTATCAGCCAGGGGTGGCCCTATCTCCTGCGTCTTAAGCCTAATTGGACAGCTTGCATTAGAGCAAAAAAGGGCAAAAAACGCTGGGGTGAAACAATCAGGCTTTGGGGCTTTGCGCATAATGAGATACACCGCGATAGCAAATACATTAGTTGGGAAATTGACTACAAGCCCCAAGGGTGACCTGGGATGGATAAATAACTGGAAAAATCCCCATCCGAGATTTACACCGCACCGTGCTTAATCGATTGAATAATTGCAGGGAAATTAGACCTTTGAACGTCAGCAAATTGAATGAAGGGAAACTCCCTTCAATGAGAAGGTGAGCCTCATTATTCACTGCTGAAAGACGGTGATAATGGTGAGCTGTTTGACAGCCTTGGGGCTGAAACAAGAACATTTCAGAAGCAATGGGAAACGAGATTGGAACTAATATGCGCAATAGAAAAGGCGTTTGATCTGCATAGATTGCAGTAAGAAAAAGGAAAGCAGTTAAGGGGGTCCAGTAAACGTTTTTATCATGGTGTCCAAGCATCGAAAATAAGTGTTTATATAAAAAAATTGCAAATAATACAAGGAAAAAATACTGGATTTATTTTCGTTATTTTTGCATATAAACACTTTTTGTACCATTGTGTTTAAGCATTAAAAATGAGTGTTTATATACAAAAAATGCAAAAAAAAAAAAAATAAATCGAGAATTTTTTTCGTTACTTTTGCAATGTTTTTTTGTGACGCTTGAACACCATGATAAAAAAGTTATAAAGGTAAGTTTCAAACAAAACACATATTTGCATGATTAGATTCCAAGAACGCATGGACGAAGTGCAAATCCATAGGGCCCCTGTATAAACATGTATTGTCCTGGACCCTATTAAGCAGATCCAAATAAAATTCTAAATCAAAAGAACACGTACAGACCATAAGTGTTTATATAAAAAACTTACAAATATTATAAGGAAAAAATACTGGATTTATTTTCGTTATTTTTGCATATAAACACTTTTTGTACCATTGTGTTTAAGCATTAAAAATAAGTGTTTATATCCAAAAATTGCAATAATAAAGAAATTAAATCGAGAATTTTTTTCGTTACTTTTGCAATGTTTTTACATCTGCACTCCCCTAGACCTGGAAAACCTTGAAAACTTAGGAAAGTTGGAAATTGCTGGAAAAGTCAGGAATATTTAACAAATCTCTTGACACAGAATTCAAGAAATGACATACTACATGTATATCACTTTCAATGTTCTTTTTTGCTGTGAATCTACATCAACTCTCCCACCACATGGCACTCCAGGTGCAGGCTGTGGGTGTATTAAATTGAATGAACTGAATTGAACTGAAGAAAAGAGGTTGACCATACTAAATGGTGGAAGAAAAATGAAGTGGATTTTGTCATTTATCTGAGAACAAACAGGGGCCATCGAAACGCCCATAGGATTGAGTATATAGTCTCACCTAACTTCCTAAGCCTAAGCATCTTGAAAAATACATAATAGCAAAAGCAGTTACACCTTCTTGAAACCAGGAGGCGCTGGAAGTACCGTTTTGCAAATTATCGATTGCATGGTGCAAATGATGAGGAAGGGATGCTGCAGCAAGCATCTGTAGTATTAACACTGTCAGAGAAGAATTTAATAAAATCGAAGACAGATGTATTACACCTCAGTAATTAACGATTCGCTCGTTCCAAGCAAGAACCTCTTTGCATGGAAAATTTGTTAAATGGAGATAAGTTTACAAAATCCACATGAATGCAAACAACATCAGAGCCAACAATGACTTCGGTTTCAAACGACAGAAAAAATGTTTGAGTTCGAATTCGTTTTATACAGAAACAGCTAGGGTGCATGTCCACTGGATTTGGTACTGCAAATTCCATAACTGTCTAATACGTTCAGAATATGTGACCGTTCAGGTATGGCCTCACAAAATTGGGTATAAACATTGGATCAACAATTATACAAAAGTACTGTAAAAACGCAGCAGTTAACGAAATATCCTTGAAATTACGAAATTAACGCATATTTATATACAGTAGAGCCTCGATTATCCGGACTAACTGTTGACAGGGATGGTCCGGATAATCGAAATTCATTAAAAAGACACTCATATTTGCATGAATTTATGCAAAATTTCAATTAAATGGGGAAAACACAGTAGAATGTATTCATACATACAACAAAGGCTGAAACAATGTTAAAAACAATGTCTAATGCATGTTAAACAATGGATGTTAATGTGCTGCAGCGTTCACATCAACCTGATTTTTTTAGGACACGTCAGGATAATATGGAATGTCCGGATAATCAAGGCTCTACTGTACTTTAAAAAATGATGAGTGCATTTGGTTGACCCACCCAAACCCTGCCGCCATTTAGCCAATACAATATGATGAAACCACACTCCAGCATCCTCTATGGTGTTTCAACATATTTAGGATGATATACATATGGATCCATATATCATCCCACCAATCAGAGTAAAGCTCTGGATACCACCTTGACGAATTTTCAACTTTGTAGCTTAAAATTAGCATCTGTCATTGCCTTATGGTCAATTCAAAAGTGTGACATGTTCTACCTTGATGGCACCAAAGGGTAGGATATCAGTAGGTAATAATCATGAGGGATTAAACTGGAGCAGTCGAAAAACATCAAGGATGGATAAAAGGTAATAAAAACCTACGACCCACATGTTCCTTAGTTTTCCATGACGTCCATGTCCATCAAACACCACGTGAAGGTAAGGACATTGGTCCAAAGAGCAACCCTGCCATTCTCCCCATTGACCTTTGAGCAACGATTACTTCAGTCAGGAAGATCGATGCAAGTGGACATGAGGCACTTGGTAGTCCAAACGATAGCGTTCATAGGCTCAGATCGAAGTGACCTAATTATGCACTCCAGGAGTGGGTGCTCCACATCATCAATCAAAGTCTTCAGAGGCAAGTGGGAGCACAAGTCGAATCCTGAGGAGAGGATTACACCAAGAGGCAAGAACAAAGCAACAGAGCCTTCCAGTATGCATCAATAATTACCAATTTACCATTTGGATGTCAATACAGCCCATATAGAAAAAAAAATGCATTTAGAGATACATTATGTATGTGAGACATTCTGAAATGTATTTCAAAATGTGTGTAGACTGAGACATGCATGTATAAGTTAATGTATAAGAAAATAGGAAAATGTGTTTACCAAGCATTTTGTTTCTTGGAATGCATCTCCCTTAATTGCATGTGGGAAATGAAAAGATTTTCACCTCAGTCTGTCGTGCTCATTTCTGGACAGTGCTATTTGATAACATTGTTTGAAGAAGTTGCCTATCTTGTTCTGTTAGTTATTTTTTGCAGGGGAGAAAGGCCTTAAAATGAATTGTGTATTTGCATATAAATATATGTCCAACACCTTTTTTGCAGAAACGAACGTACAGTATGTACAGTATATGGGAATCTCACCTTGAAGAAATAAGTTCATTGCAACACCTTTGGCATGAAATAGTGAATCTCACCTTGAAGAAATAAGTTCATTGCAACACCTTTGGCATGAAATAGTCTCATGGAACCGTTTAGGCACCTCATATTTTTACGAGTGTGCTTAGTTTTTGTCCATTGACATTTGTGATGGAGTGGTAATGGATCTGCATCTCTTGAAAATGCTAACAATTCTACAAATGACAGTCTTTGGATCGGTTGCATATGTCAACAAACATGCAGGATGAGGCCTTTCAATGACCCTGTTTACATGCACTCAAAGGCAAATGCAGAGATTGTTAGATCAATGCAAATGGCAATCTTCCGTGGACCAATGTCTAATGTCAACAAACATGCTCTGCACGTTGCCACTAACAACCGCACTAAATTTACTTGGACGACCATGTCGGATCAATGGAAATGGCAAAATGTTTGAACAGTAGTAAAGGAATCTTTTTGCAACTGTGGCAACTTTCAAAACTTCCACACGAATGCAATATGACAACCTTGTCTTGGTGGAGTGATAGGAGTCTGACTGAAAGGATGAGAAAACTGACAACGTGTATGAAATCAGTTGTACAATGCTGTTTTCGAAAAGTATTTTTTTTATCAAAAATACAACATGGATGTATATCCATAAATGATTTTCCATAATGATTTTCACTTGAAAGTGAATATATTATGTTACCTGGCCACTTGAGTGATTATTTATTAACTAAATTCAGACGTTTTTTTCACTTTTGGCACCAGCCAAACTGTAGTTTCAAGGTCAATTTCATTTCGAACCTACCATTTGACACACAGAATCGGATTCTACACAAACAAATAATCCCTTTGATTCATATACAGTATTTGAAAATGGTGCTCGGATCAAAGAATGTTTAAAAAAAAAAAAAAAATGCAATTGACCTTGAAATAACCTTGGAATGTCACTTGACCCCACCATTACCCTTCCCTAGCTTCCATGGCATAGAAACATTGCTTAATGCATTATTGTGTGTTGAATGAATTGAATTGAAATATATTGCCTCTCCCAGTATACATGTGAAGCCTTCATACGATACACTGTACCATTCCACCAAACAATCAACCGTTCCAAATGGTGGCATTACATCAATTTCCATTCTATTTAAATAACATCAATAACATGCCATTACATGTACATTAGGAACAATAAAAACGGAACCAAATAGAAAGTGACTGATTGCTGGACCAACATGGCAACTACAGCCGTTATCATCTTGCACAAAAATTCAAGCATCATTTAGTTAACATGGGTGTGGGTCGAATGTAGGACGTCGAGCTGCGACCAGCCAAGAGTCTGCAATGATGAATTATTCAGCCTATAACCATAAGCTGCGATAAAAACTACCCCAAGCTGAATAGAGGAAAAAAATGGCGCCAACGGCCATTTTGAAGCCATTGTAGCAGGGCCTATAAGGCGGGATAAAAATCAATATAAAGCCCATTGTGTGCAGAGTGCGGTCCGCTTTATGGCCTGCTTTCTGCTGTTTGTCTTGGCCAGCTCAAACACCAGTGACCTCAGCGTGCCGGATCCATGCTTGGCCACACTTCACGGATCCAGTCCTGCAAGGAAGTACAAGGAACTCGCACTACATGAAACCAAAACCCTGACTTTGAATACATCATCAGATTCATCACCTCCACAAAGGCCACAATAACGAGAACCATCTATGGAGCTATATCTTTGTGCATCTACTTTGTGCATCATACTATGTGCAGAAAACATTAAAATTTACCATAAAAGAGTACGAGATACTGAAAAAAGTATGTACTGATACTCTAAAACTATCTTACAATAGGGCCTAACCATTTGCAGGAGTTAAATCATATTTGCTGATAAAATGATGAACATTTACCTAAATGGGGTGAGAAGGACTGCGATAAGTGATGGGTAAAGAGAACTTTCAGATAAGTTTTAGCTAATGAAGAACCTCTTTGCATGGAAAATTTGTTAAATGGAGACAAGTTCACATTGAATTAAAAACTTGAATTCTGTGTAATTTGTCTCTAGCAAAAGTTTAACCACAATATCACTGGTATTTTGTCACTTATTTTTATTTTTGCTTGTATTTTTCTGTATTCTGACGACCAAATTCTGTCATTAGTAGAACATCTATCACTTGAACAACCACGGTGATGATTGATATGACTACATCTCAGCTCTTAAAGTAACACAACAAATTCAAAATATAAACTGAGAAATAAAAACCAGGAATGGCTTTTAACCTACTGCAGGGAATCAATGAAAAATCTCCAGAAAATTTCCAAAATACTTTTGATATGCAGCTGAAATCGATATAGCTACATGTACATCTAAAAAACAACACCAGCTACTGGAAATAATTAGTAAAAGCCACAGACACATCTTTTGGGTCATATGCAGACTCGAGCAACTGGAAATTTTACAATCACAAGAGATGTCCCAGCTAAAATCCAGGAGCTACATTTGGAAAATTTACCGAAACTACTTTCGGTGCCCAGTTAAAATCCATCGGCAATGGGTTACCTTTGGCTAAACCCCCAGAAACGATTCTTGCATCCAGTTAAAATCCACTTTCCTAATGGAAGTGCATTATTGATGGAGCGGCAGCAGCGAGGCCCGCTTATTACCCACATAAATATTTGCCATATTTGGGGAGCAGAAGAAATTAAAATTTGAAATGATTACCTTCGGCTGGCAAAAACACGTAGTCGTAAAAAAGCAATCATGCCAGCGCTGTTCCACGGCCATGTTCGTGCAATATTAATAAACCTAAGCAATTTGCTCAATGGCGGCGCATCCGCCCTTAATGCGCTTCGCAACAACGCTGAAGACGCCAGAAGTCGATTCCTTGTCGATAACAAGGTTAAACTGCAATGCGATTCAAAACGGAATGCATTTAAAAAGAAATCAAACATTTGCCTATAGGCTGGCACTTCCTTCGAGATGTTCTCTTACAGCTCGATAATCAGCTCCAATGGTGTCATGGCGTGTTTTTCAAAGCCTCGAGCCATGGACGGGATACGTGGGATTGCATCACGGCAGCACTGAGCCACTTGAGAGGATATACCATAGCTGAGTAAAGGGGGCTGTTGGAGAAATGACACCCCATCTGGTACCAAGGTCGTCCGCCTACGATCTTGGACCCAACTTTGCTATGAATGTTCGTCAAAAAAGTCGAAAAAGGCTGCTTTAAAGCCACCATTGGACTCCATGCACCAGAACGCAGTTTCCTCCTTGATACAGGGTATGACCACTTCGCGCCCATGCACCAGAACGCAGTTACCTCCTTGATACAGGGTATGACCACTTCGCGCGTCATCCACTCGAACAAAGCGTGCTTATCCCTATCCCAGTGCTCCTTATAGACAACACAATCAGACCTAAACTATAGTCGTCCCAAGAAGAGATGGGACTTTTGGACACTGGACAGCCACTCAGAGATCAGCCGCACATCATAGATATGTTCGTCCGGGCTATTCAGAACCTCTAGTCACCTCAACGAGAAAAAAAAACATGGCGTCAGTTCAACCAATAGGATGCCATTTCCTGTTTGCGATTCGTTCATCAAACTCCCCACAAACAGTGCCACTGAGTGGAGGCTGTTGAGAGAGAGGAGCCTTACACTGTAAACCGTAAAAGTACAAATGCAGTTTTTGTGGGGTACAGATGTACGTTTGCACCCCATATATCATATATGTACCCAAAGGGATGAAATGATTTAAATATACCCCTAGGAACACATGTCAAGGGTACAAGTGCAATATACACGCACCTGTATACCCATAGGGTGTTACCGTGTGTATACATGTATACTTTCAAAACATTTGTGCCCTTTCGGTTCAACATTTGTACTTTTTCTGTTTTGAGTGTAATGGGCGCCCACTGCCGAAAAGCGCTTTAGCAAATGGGGCCCCTGGCTCCCTTTTTAGGGGGGTACGCTTTCCTGAGGTGCTTCACCTCTTTTGAATCGTGTAAAAACTTTTCTGTTTTGGTGCTAGAATTTTGATGGGCCCTTCTTATTGTTTGCAAATTCTTTAACAGAAATAGTTCGCACTGGTCCCTGCAAATTTGACCCCTGGAAGGATCAATCCCGATCAATCGCAAACAGGCGATTGCATTCTATTGGTCGGTACATACATAAAAGTCCCTTCTCTTATTGTGACGACTACAGCCAACTCAATTTATTTAGCTGCTCATCCACCAGATACCGTATGTTACGGCTTCTTAGATGCCCCCCAATTTGTAAGGAATTTGGAGGAAATTATAATTTTTTAATTTCCAATTTTTGCATTATCAACTACCATTAGCGTGTAATGGTGTAAGCATGACGCTTCTTCCCAGCCATAGTACACTCTATCTGAGAATATAAAAATTAAATTCGTGATTGTAAATTCGCTGTCCAAATTGATATATTTGGATCCTTTAACACCCCGAAGGATGGTGGGGAAGGGGGGGGGGGGGGTTCAACACCCAGATCACCCCATAGCTACACACATGCTTGTTTCATAAATGACAAGATTGTGGGGCTCCAAAATGTGCCGTTTTCCCTGATTCAATGACCTCTAAATTCCACAATAGCAGATGTAATACTAAATTTCCCAACCAGTGAAGGCAATAATAATACTGGCAATGATATCGAATGTTTACATAGCAGTTACCACTGGAAGCATGCAAGGAGAGCAGACAGCTTCCCCAGCTATTTGCGCCTGGAAACCCTGAGGGGCAGTCTTGGTGGGTATCACTTAGGCCAAGACCAGCTTCTGGAGCTTAGAGGGAAATCCCCATGGGAAAAGCATTTTCCGAATCCGATTTTATTTACGCGAGGGGAGCAGGACCCTCCCAAAAGGATCATCAGGGAGCCAGAGCATCGTTGGATGGATCCCACAATCCCCGATCAATTCCTCATCACCATCGATTCCGGCATAGGTTTGCCCCTGAAAACGCTTTAGTGCCCTAAGGGACGTGTTTAGGGTTTGTTTCAGTAATGGGAAAACAAATCGCACAATGTCGTGCATTAGGGCCGATGTGGGGAGTGACTGTGCCACGGAGGACATCGTTGCAAATCCATATTTGAAATGCACTGTTGTCACTGATTTTTCAAACTGTCTTGCCTGACTTTTAGCAGCATAATCACAAATTTTGCCTGGCTTTGCCTGACCTAAAAGTTAAACTTTTGTAACTCGATTACCCGGAAATCTTAAAACAACTGCTTTAATACAAAAAAATAAAATAAAACCAAACTTTTAATGCATTTGAACATTTTGACTTGAACATTTTTCAGGGGATTTTCACTTTTACAATGAAAATTTTTCACATTGTAGTTTCTGAATTTTTTCTTTAATAGCTGCTTCTTCTAAATCAGCAAGCTTTCTTGCACCTTTTCTTGCCACTTCCAGTTGCTTTAATTCTACACATATTTTTCGTTTTCTTGCAACAATTTTCTGCTCTTCTGAGTTTTTAAGTTTTTGTAGCTCCAACTTTTCAGTGTAGCGTTTATGGGCAGACCTGACTGACGAAAGCATTTTCGAACTAATAGAGATATTCTGTATACTGCCGGCTTCCAAAATAGTGTCATAAACAATCCTTTGAGAAATAAGAGTTTGTTCAGATAAATTTTCAACAAGAAGAGATTTGTTGATAGAAAAGCCACTTTCGACTGCAGCATTTCCATGTGATAAAATAAGGCAAAGTTGGGACATTACACATTAGAACCTCTTAAAATTATTTCACACTTTCTCAATTTTGCCTGACTATTTTTCATTTGCCTGACTTTGCAGGTCAGTGGCAACCCTGAATATAGTATACATGAAAATATCATCTCAAGCAGCGTGGTGCTAAAAGGACTTATGGAGTGTCGCGTTTTCGCATGAGTATGCGCGACACTTACTTCCTCCAGGATAAACATGGCCGACACTTTCGGCTACTGTTTTTCCAATCACTGATTTATTATTTTAATAACATCCGTCGACTAGGACGGATTTTATCGCCCCCTAATCGCCGGAGCAAAAATTCCTGAGGGTGCGGCGGCGCTTCTGCTCCCCACCCTTATCGCGCTGTTAAATCGACATCAAAATCTGATTAAACTGGCTATAAATACCTGGAGCGCCGCGGGGGGTCAAAGGGCGATTGGGACGGGAAGAACCGGAAGTGGCCCCGTTTACGCCCCGGTGGTCCAGCCGTAAATCAAGCTATTTTCGACAGTTTCTCGATGGGGTTCGACTTATAAAAAGGACTTTTTTATATGGAACAAACGGGTTTTTATACATTGTCTTCGATATTATTTGGCCACAGTGTATGCATTTTTATTTATGGAAAAGTACATGTACAGCTCCAAGAAATATTAATAAGTCTTCACCTGTCAGTACATAAACTGGCGAAACAGTTGTCAGTTCGATATAAAAAATCAACCTATTTATCCACGTGTAGTTAGTGTACTTATATTTCGTTTAGAAGTGTCGCCTTATCACGCCAGAAATCACGACACAAGAATTGCGTAAATCCTCCCATACACAAAACTTGAGTTGCCTCGATTTGAGAATCTGAAGGGATCGTTTGATTCTAGACACGCAAATTAAGCCAAGCAACTCTTGAATGCAAATGGCATGTGAACATTTTAAACAAGCTTAACTCGCGCAATGAGACCGTGTTTGGGAAACAGCAGAGGATTCTGGGTATTTTTCAGCATGTCACTAGACTTTTTAGGGCAATCATGAAAAATTTTGCAAAACTAGCTCACCTTTAGGCATTTTTTTTTGCAAAAATTTTGCAAAACCAGCAGCTCACCTAGCTTTTTGCATTTTTTTTTGCAAAAATTTTGCAAAACCAGCTCTATTTTGCATTTTTTTTGAAAAAATTTGGCAAAACCAACTCACCTTTTTGCATTTTTTTTGCAAAATTTTTGTAAAACCAGCTCACTTTTTTATATTTTTTTTTGGCAAAAATTTTGCAAAACCAGCTTACCTTTTTGCATTTTTTTGCAAAATTTTTGCAAAACCAGCTCACTTTCCCCCCCGTTTTTTTGCAAAAAATTTGTCGCCCTCATCTGGCCCATTTGTCTACACTTGGGGAGGCTTCTTATCCGCCTTGAATTACCAGTAAAAAGTAAATTTGGAGTAAATTTCGAGGTTTTTTTGTTAGGGGTGCTACGCCGGGTCTACTTACTTATACATGTATGTCAATTTCAAAAACATTTACACTATGTAAATGCACAATAAGCAATATTTACAGACTTTCATCATTGGTGTATGCCTAATTCTTTTAAATTTCCAATGGTCAGAGAACTTTGCTTCAAAATTCGGAAAAGCGAGGTAAGTTTATCATTTATTCAATGATATTGAATGATTGAAAAACTAAATAATATTTAGAAAAGTTTTCGTTTTATAAAGAACGAAACGTGAAAGTCAAACGAGAGAAAATTTTAACGCCACACACCTTGCTAAGCAGTGCCCTCATGGCTCAGCTATGCATCAAGATGGCGTCCAAATTTTTGCTACAGTAGAACCTGTCTAAGTCAATACTGCAGGGACCGGGCATCATGTATCGGTTTAGACAGGTTATTGACTTAGGCAGGGACATTAATTAAGCATGGGGACGAGCTCGGGACCGGCCGCTGATATTAGGTTATGGAGGTAATAAGTTTACACAGTATAAGTTAAGACAGGTTCTACTGTATGACCAACCTCTGGTAAATCTAGGACCTCTACATGACTTGGGCTGGAAGTGCACCCTGGTGCCAAAAATGGCTGGATTGTTTTTCTCGCTATGGGTGTCTACACCACGCGTCCACTTAGCAAAATGCCAAATCATCCGGTTTCCATCATTCAAAGCTAGTTTTATTTGCTCGTTTGGGAACGTTCCCTAATACGGGCTCTGTTTTCCACTCAACTGCGTGACTGCACATATTTTGGCTTTGTTTTTCAACTCCATGATAATTAGTTTTGGGCGCCCAAATTGAAGCACTCTCTGGCAGCCATCGAACGTGTAACGAATGGTCCGCAGCAGCCAACAATTCACAACCACTTTTGAAACCATTGGTTGCGATTTGTTTTATTTGCGGACGTATATCCACCTTGCAATCATTTTTTACACCATGGTGGGAAGCATCGAAATACAGTAAGTGCTTCACTTAGTTTAGATGCATATTACGCGGTCCACTGAGGCCATGATTGTTGTAAAATTTAAATTAAGGAGTTATACTAAGGTAACTAGGCTTCAAATTCAACTCAGTACCCTACCATAATCATCCCACGATAACTGCGAAAAAATGGCGTCGTTCAGACCAATAGGATGCAATTTCCTGTTTGTGATTCATCCATCCGGGTCACCACAAACAGTGCCACTGAGCAGAGGCTGGTGAGAGGGAGGTGTAAGCCTATTCTCTATGATTGGCTGTCAAAATTTTCGCAGTTATCTTGGGACATCTATAGCAGCACGTGATGTGCCATGTGGTAGGAGGGCGTAATTCATCAGCTCAATATTATTCGGTAATTGCCACCTCAATGGGGTGGACACCAACATCATTGTAAAATTGAATTTCGTGCGGCTTAAGGCTATCCCCCGAAAGAGTACTCCAACATCAAATGGCATGCAAGAAAAAAGACCAATAGTACAGATCCGAATACGCTCGGAGTTCTATAAGGGGATTGGAATGACAGTTCCTACCGCCTCGCTGGTTGCGTTTGACAATTCCCTCCACGATTACCTGATATCTTAAATTTTTCAAAGTTAATCTATGTTACTATGTAAGTCATGTATGTAAACCTGTTTAACACACCTTAAGTTGAGTAACCAGTACTTACTCGTGTAAAATAGGTTTACACGCATGACTTTCCTTTGATTAAGTTATCATTGTGGAACTTGATATCAAAATCATTGCCTCAGTGGAGGTCAACAAAATAATTTTTGGGGAAAAGGCATGCAGCAGCAGTTTGGTCAACGTTAGGAAAGTTTTCCAAAAAAGGCCTTATTTTTAAAAAAGAATTTTTACTTTTTTTTGAAGTGAAAATTTGGACCAATTACAGTCTTCATTTGAAATAGAAAAACTTGAAAAGTACTTTTAGCGTTTTTATTAAAGGCAAGGTTTGTTCTTCTTGTTTATCGCGCCAAGATGGCTGCCAAGGTTTCCTTGGCGGCCATCTTGACTCCTAAACAACAGGCTATGGGCTGTATTTTGAAACCACGTTTCATTTCTAAAAACACACCTTTATGAAAGGTCACAACCGTGTCGGCTGGGTCACCGACGGTTCAAAAGTTGACGTCAGTAACCCCTTCTAAAAGTTCTTAAAACAAAAGTTCTGGTCACTTAAGAATCCTGCTCGTCTATAGATGACCATTTGCTGTGCCTTCCGACCTGACCCCGCGGCGATCTTCGGTCATAAGGGGAGGGGCGAGGCCAGGCTTCCCTCACTGGTCCATAATCCGCACGATGGTGTTCTCGGTGTTCCCACGATGACCCTTGACCACCACGAGGTGATGCCACAAAATCCGTGTGATAACTACCGCTCCAAGTCGGACGCTGGTGGTTGGGCTGCTGACCTCTGACCCGCCAGGGCGGACGATGGTCATTGGCCGATGGCTGCTCATTTCTGACCCTGGGCTCCCTCGACCAGTGCTGAGGCTGCCCCGACGTTTGACCCCCACGTGGTCTGGCGTTCCAATCTTGGTCTCGCTGGTTGAACCGGCGACCATGAAGAGGTCGCCGGGCATCGTGACCCCTAGAAACGAAAGCCGATTCAGTAAAGCATCAGGAAGATTCTCGAGCCTCCAACCCGTACACCTATTGGCTGGGGACACTTCTGCTCCACCCACCTCTTCAGCAAGCTATAGTATTTTCAATCACTGAACAAAATGGGGGCAGGGCCGGGACAACCAATCAGAGCACTTTGGCTTATTTGGTTTTCCCCGCACAGGAAATGGTAAAGCAAACAAGGCAGTCACGATGTGAAGCGGAGGGAAGAACGGTTGACATGAGGCCTGGCAAGATTAATTCGAAACCGTTAAAAAACGTTTTTTCCCATCCTGATTGGTCTGAACCTATGTCATAGTCCATTCAGTGAGCGAAAACACTATAGTCACTCCATGGGACTTGCAACCACCCGCTAAGCCTTCTATGGACTTAACTCCTCAGCGATAATTAGCATAATTTTTATTAAAAATTTGTGACAAACTGTTAAAAATAACAGCTCCAAGGCCCGACATGAGCCTTCGTCATCATCACAGTCGCCACCGTAGTAAAGCATCGAGCATGATTCCTTCATCGCAGATGGTTCTCACTTTTTATTACCATCACTAACGAGTATTTTTAAAAAACTAATGGCCTACTTACCGCTCATCAAAATTGTCCACGCATGGTCCTCCTAGGGGCACCGGGATCCCTCGCAGACTATCCAGATAATTCTCGCGTTCCATGTTCGCACCCCTTGCCGAGTTGAACTCTGAAAGCCAGCCAGGGTAAAACAGGTTCGAACAAGATTTGCTCGCGTAATACGAAATATGCCCTGATCAAACGCGCACAAGATCATCCAATTCAATTCAATTTTCAATTCAACTCAGTACCCTACTAGCAGCACGTGATTGCCATGTGGTAGGAGGGTGTAATCCATCAGCCCAATAGTATTCGGTAATTGCCACCTCAATGGGGTGGACACCAACATCATTGTAAAATTGAATTTCGTGCAGCTTAAGGCTATCCTTTGGAAGAGTATTCCAACGTTGAATGGCATGCAAGAAAGAAGACCAATAGTACGGATCCGAATGCGCTCAGAGTTCTATAAGGGGATTGGAATGACAGTTGCTACCGCCTCGCTGGTTGCATTCGTGCAATGATCATTCGCAGGTGACCCCTCACCTCTCGACTCCCTCGACCAATGCTGATGCGGCACCGACGTTTGACCACCTGCATGTACTCGTTCTAGTCCTACTCGTCCGGTAGACGAGAATGACCAGAATGACCATGATCAGCGCTTATGCATACTTCGTTCACCGTGGCAAGTAAGCTATGGCAGCCATTTTCCTTTTACCAGCTATTATAGGCTCGGAATAGCCTAGACGGACCTATCAATAAGCGGAATCCCTCTGACTGGCTGTCAGAATTTTTCTTCTCTCGTTGAGCCGACTATAGCTGTCGCAATTTATCAGGTTTTATTTCGGACCGACATTTTACACACAGCCGAGACTTGATAGTCAAGAGCAGTGCGAATTGTGCATGCATTTCCTAACCTTACTTATCTTAAACTAACCGATGAATGTGTACTACAACCGATGGTGGAGGGTGCGTAACTCTTCGTTCATGGCTTCCCTCCATTTCTGCGCATCCGGAGCACTAAGTGCTTTGTCAAACGTCTTGGGATCAGTTTCATGTCATATCTCCCCGAGCCATGACTGCCATACGCGAGACAGCGATGGAAGTCTCCGTCTATCGTCGCCCAAATTTGGAAGACAAATTTGAAAGCCCCCCGACCACTTTCTAAATCCCTAAATATACCCCATAGCTAACAACTTATGATTTAGCTGCCCCTACAGTCAGGCAATCACTGCGAGCAACCGAGCCGCTAGGAGAAGCCTACCTGCGCGGCAGCAGGCATATTTCGAATGAAAACCCATAAATTTTTTAAGGTAACATCTCGCTCACCTTTGATGGCATCCGCAGGGCTGAAGCCTAGTTTATCGATCATGTACCTGAAAACGAATTTTGATCCAAATCATTTACAACTCTTTGATGCAATTTGCATCGAAGGAACCTGGATGCAATGCAGGTGGTGTATGTAGAATGGTAAACTGCAAATGACAGTTATGTTTTGTGTTTCTGGGATGAATTAAAATATATTTGCGAAGTTGTAGGCGAGTGATCAGATGAATTTAAGAATGGCTTCTGAAAGGGGTCTGGGAAGTGGGACTTTCCCTATGTGACCCCTGACCACTGTGACGTCATGCATCCTGCAAGATAATGAAGAGACTTACTTGCACACTAGATAGCCAGTCCTGTTGACGCCGTGGGTGCAGTGAACGCCTATCAAGCCCTCTGTTGGTGAAGAAAAAAAGAAAACATCAACGTGGTGTCGTCTGACCACGGGGTCGGAGGTCATCCTTCGTGCCTGCCCCTTACCTTCGTCGCTTTTGGACCGCAAGTGATTTTCGACCCTTTGGAAGAATCTGTAAATGAAACAGGTTGCATTAGGGTAGTGCCACTGATATGTGCGAAGGGCATACAGTAGAACCTGTCTAACTCAATACTGTGTAAACTTATAACCTCCATAACCTAATATCAACGGCCGGTCCCGAGCTCATCCCCATGCTTGATTAATGTCCCTGCCTAAGTCAATAACCTGTCTAAACCGATACGTGATGCCCGGTCCCTACAGTATTCACTTAGACAGGTTCTACTGCATGTGCGAAGGACACACGGGGTGATTCATATAAAGCTCATGATTTTCATTTTATGTTTACTTGGACAAGAAGGATACTAGTAACGTATTATTGCGCGTTACATGTAAAGAATATCTCGGAGAATAACAGGGTGGCCACAAAATTATCTTTTCGAATTTTCCTGACTTTTCCCTGACTTTCCCTGACTAAATCCTAAAATTCCCTGACCAAAACTTACTCGTGAATGCATACACATTTTTAGTCATAATGAAACGTAAAACGTTTGAAAAGGACAAGCACACTTTGTTTGGAGTTTTCAAATGTTCCAAAGTGATCCACAAGCAATTTTCAAAGAATATGAAAAACAGCGTTATCAAACTCAACATAACTGCTGCTTGTTACACAGGCAACTTACATGTAGCTCTCTTTTGGACAAATGTCTAATAACAACATGTGGAGGAAAAACAAATAAATCGTATTTTGAGAAAAGAGCCAATTTCATAAAAGAACTGAATTGAATTTGAAAATATGCAAATGTAGTGAATACATACCACGTTATCTATAAACCAAACCTAACAAATAATAATGCTTTATTCCGAAGAAAAAACAAAAATGGACACCTGGGACAAGTGCAACAGATAGGTTTCCATTTAGTGCACTTGTACCCTTTTGAATAATGTTAGGCTTGGTTGATACGTTATTGATCGTGTTGCTTGTATTTCTTTTTTGGCACTACCACCCTTTTCAATTTCGTTTCTTCAATTCGAAAATCGCTTGCAATCTTTAAGTGCTCAAGTTCAAAAGGGTCTAAATGCCAAAATAAAATATGCAAAAGTAATGAGTACATACCACGTTATCTATAATAACACTATTCAAAAGAAAAGGCACTACCACCCTTTTGAACCCATCTCCATACGTGGGCAAAAATTGCATGTGTGAATGAAGCAGAAGACGGACCAGCTGGAAGACTGAGTGCTGGGATAGCATTTTGCTTTGACAGTGAAAAATTTCCCTGACCACTTACAAAGTTCCCTGACTTATCCCTGACTTTCCTGACCACTTTTATTTTCCCTGACTTCCCTGACTTCCCTGACCTGTGGCCACCCTGAATAATGTTAAAGAAGTTAGAGAATTTCTCATTTGTCGTTGAGCCGACAATAGGTCCAATTGAAGGGATGACATTCATAGTGGTGTAAGTCCCATTTTTAACGCAATGCTGCCTGCTGTCAGCGGCATAGAAATGTTTTGACATTCCACACATTTTGTTAAAGATGTTGGCATCAATTTTTGCATCGAACCTCGGCTACTACATTGTATTTGACGGTGGTTGCGATTGAATTTTAAGTGGTCACCACCCCCACTGTCATGGCTTCCAAACAGCAATTTGGTGGAGCTGAAGTTCATGGAAATCCTTGATCCATTAACTGTCCAGTAATTCTTGGGTGGTTCCTGTTCGCCGCAGTGTTGGCCGTGTTTACAGTTTACGATCAAAGGTGATCGCGGCAAAAAAGCCACCATTCATCACGGAATTTTGGGCAAAACAGCAAATCAGTTTCGTGGAGGGGGGTGCAGGGGGAAGCCCTGACCCCCTGACCCCTCCTCCCCGCGCTCCGTAAAACAGTTTCCAGGCGCAAAAATATGGAACAATAATGACAAAGCAGTCTTATTACGGGCACCGCATGGGGTCAAAGGGGAATGTGGGAGGGGTCAACTTCCAGGAGGTCACTCAGGCTGGGAACGCCGTTCCCAAATCTGGCGCTAATTTAGGGCGTTCTGAAAAAACTCAAGGTTTTTAATCACAATACATGTGTCGAGTTTTTTTGAATCTGTCCTGGTTTTCAATTTGTCGGTAAAATAACTAGTCTGGTTCCTCGGTATCCTCTACATCACCAGAAAAGTTTAAAAAACTTTCGTAACGAAATTTTGTTAACGAAATTTTAAAAAAACTTTCGTAACGAAAGTTTTTCGTTACTTCCATCAGCGCAAATCGATACTTGAGTCATTGCTCAAGCTCCCAAACTATACTCCGTGATATGGGAATTAATTTCTCAACACGAACAAGCTGTCAAATATAATCCAACTTCAAATCCGTATTTAGCTTACAACTTTTGGCGCACCACGCGCTTACGAAAGCTTGCGGTACACGAAACTTTCGTGATATATCACTTTCGTTGTTAACAATTATAACTAAATTATAATCGCTGACTCGCGCTGAACTAATCTCATTCAGTGATTCATGCCTCATTCACGCATGTAAACCGGATTTACCTACCTTGACTCGGTTTGAGCAAACTCGGTCAAATCTAGGTAGGTGAAACAGGTTTACCCCCGTGACTTAGATAAGTCTGCGTGTCAACGTAGTTTGCCTTTACTGAACCTAATTTAAAGCAATGACTTAACATGGTTTTACTTGACTTAATTACAATAATCAATCAGGGGCGGATCCAGCCTTTTTTTCAAACGGGGTCCGTCACCAAAATTCGACCATTATATAATCGAAACGGTAATTTATGACATGACATGACC
>JAQFYZ010001117.1:0-27334 GCA_034695085.1 Cylindroiulus punctatus | reverse complement strand
AATGCACTACTGTTAGCAGTGATTGCCGACCTCCAGGAGCAGCGCTCTAGTATTGTGAGACTTCAATCATGCAATGCGCGGCGGTTAGCAGTGATTGCCGACATACAGGGGCAGCGCTCTTGTTTGGGGAGACTTAAATCATGCAATGCACTACTGTTAGCAGTGATTGCCGACCTCCAGGAGCAGCGCTCTAGTATTGTGAGACTTCAATCATGCAATGCACGGCGGTTAGCAGTGATTGCCGACATACAGGGGCAGCGCTCTTGTTTTGTGAGACTTCAATCATGCAATGCACGACTGTTAGCAGTAATTGCCGACATACAGGTGCAGCGCTCTTGTTTGGGGAGACTTAAATCATGCAATGCACTACTGTTAGCAGTGATTGCCGACATACAGGGGCAGCGCTCTTGTATTGTGAGACTTCAATCATGCAATGCATGACTGTTAGCAGTGATTGCCGACCTCCAGGGGCAGCACTCATTTGTTTTTGGTGCACGACTAATATTAATGCCCTTGTAATGGGTTGACATTGTTTTGATACTGTTCGTTCGTATACAGGTATGTACCTCCGTAAGGCAGATAAAACTCATCAACGTCATGTCCGACTCAGCACATGCACACAGACTGTCATTTTCGATAATCGAAATTCTCGTCTGGTAATAGCAGACCTGGAGGTCAAAGGTGGCGCTCGCGTGCCCTGGCATATAATCCGTTGAAAACGAGCCGAAGTCGTTTGCGTTTATTTGGGCAGCGAACCTTGGCCGAAGGCGTGAATATGTTCTCGCCCCGTCCATTTAACACGTGATTATCCGTTGATTACACGTTTTCTGCTATTCTTCGGTGGTTCGTTATTCGCAATGGGGCTTGTGGACACAACGATTGTGCACGCATCATCGCCTAAGCACAGCCACTTCCGCTGCTCCCACGATCTGGGTCACGCGTTAAGAGAGCCCCCATTAATTTTAGATTCAATAACAATGTCAAAATGCATTGCACCAAGGCGTCTTTTGCAGCTTGCAAGATGCTCCTACAAGAGCAAAATGAATTGGGCAATACTTTCTAGAATGGAATGAATTTATGCGCCCTATATGCTCGACTGGGTGGCAGAGGCATCGAGGAAAAGCATCGTAAATGGTTATTTCTTCCATCCTTATCGCAATAATTCACCAACTTCCACAACGTGGATAAGTTTATTGAAAACACTAATGGAGCACTCAATGGCACGCTGAGGAAATTCAAATCAATTCAACGCGGTATATACAATGCAATCAACAGAGTTATATGCCGTGTGGCAGGGGGTGGACCCAATATTATTACCGCATTTTGATGATTAATAAAGGTTATCTTTTGGAAGAGAATTACAACGCCTGATGATATGCAAAAGTGAGACCAATAATATGAATCCGAAAGCCATGCGGATTGAAATTGACATCGATCATAAGCCCTACCTTCGGTATATATATTAATTTAAAGTAACTGTTACATTTGCAAAGAAGAAACAGTATTATTTCATGTACTGTATTTAATGCACAGAGAGTGCCAGCAGGATATCCTTGCCACTAGCATCATATTCTTTGCTCAAAATTAAGAACCGTAAGACTGTTTTTAGTCTAAATAAAAACATTGCGATTTCAAATTAGTGTCGCCAACATAATAGCAGAAGATAAACTGAATGAATAAGCTCGGTGCCGTGTATGACAAACCTCGGGTTGTTGTGGCCAATTAATTTCCCAGGATGAAACCACCATTATAAATTTGCGTATAGCAACATGCGAGGCGCAGGGTTTCTCAACTGCAATTTGGACAATTAATCTAATCAGTCGGGCACCGCATATTCGTTAAGATAAACGTCCAAATTACCCGCACATGCCAAAGCCTATTTTGCATATCTGTGGCTTTTATTGGACATAAAATTGAAGGGAGAAGACGAGCCAAGGATGGCAGCTATGGGTGTGCGCGACCTTCTTACAGTCCAAGAAAAGGAGAACGTGTCACAACCACGCTAAGTAAATACAAGAGATTCCTTCAGAAACGCTGGTTGACAACCAGGGAAAATGGCAATTTTACGACAAATAATGACATGTGACAAGATATGACCACGCAGATGCGTGCAATTTGGGCTCGAGCTGAGTGGATTCAAATCGTCCAGGGACTTGGAGGCAACATTGGTAGAGAAAACAAACTTACGTATACGAGCAAGAATTACAGATTGGACTCCCGGCATTTCAATAGCTGAGCGTTTAATGGATCTAATGGGACAGCGATCCAGTTTTGTTGCGTAATTCTAAGTGAAAACTACAAATGAGAGAACATCGCTGGCTATGCATAATTCAAATTGAAAAATATATTGTATATTACAAGGCGATTCCAACCGCAGTTCAATTTCAAACAAATGTTGTTTACAAAATAAATGTTTTCCAGTGTCACTGTTTACTTTGTTTTCATGTTAAAACCTATATTCTGTCAGTTTTCATGCTGAAATCTGTAGTAAGGGATAATAGGGTATGTAGTATGCGATAATGTGTGTTAGTGTACGCAATTACAGCTACAAGTACGTTAGTAAAATTAGCGAAAGACACTCATGAGTGGTCGTAATCTAAAGGTTTCAATGTAACCAGGAACTGTAAGGCTCTCATTTCATAAAATTAAAAATCTGACATTCACAAAGTGACCACTTCTCCCTGTAGTCCATCAATTTTTTTCACTATTTTTATGAACACCCCCTTGAAACTTGGACGTCGTTTGTGCAACACCCCATAAGTGTTTACAGAGTTTAAAAATCCCTGCGCAATTAGAAGATGTAGATACATAAATACATGGTATTTCTTGCTCATGTTTGTCCACAATGAGGTCTAGCCGGTCCATTGTGAAATTCTCCCTTCCATTCAAACAAAATTAAATCGCGTTTACAAACCATAACTTTTCTAATATCGCAGAAAAGCGTTGCCCACGCACGTTTGTTTCCAGGAAGAAAACATAAATAAAATGTTTAATTTAGGAAGGAAAAGCAGGCCGTATAAAACGCAATAAATAGATTGTCGTAGAGCAACTCCACGGGTTAGTATTTCGCAGAAATGTTGCAGTGTATGGGGGGAAGATAAATTTAAAGCCACGAACGAAAACTTCGGGAATATCCCGAAAGCTTAAGTGAATTTTACGAGTTTATCCACATGGATGAGTGTGTAAGCCAGGAGGCGAAGCTTTCATTTGAATCGTAGGGTCCTTCATGCTAAAATTGCGATCAAGGACCCTCATTCGCAACCCCCAGCACGTACTGCCTTTGCAAGCAGCCACTCACAGTGACGACAATGATTACTGCTGTTAGCAGTACGACAATACCATTATTATTTTGATGGCTTCCCTATGTTTACGCCTTTGCTTTAACAACCGATGCGTTTGCCATGCAGAAGCGAAAGGAAAAGCACTGATAGAGCTTGTTGAGGCCTGTAAGGACCTTGCAGTAATGCTATTTTGTATAATACTGCTTCGCAGGAGTTCTCCACAGCGCCAATGTCATAAAGAAATACAATTCTCAGAAAAATGATAGGATGGCAAGAAGAATCATTATATGATAAATAGCACGTAGTAACATATTTATAAAACTCAATGGGCATCCATTTTACCCGATTCGGCATGTGTATATTTTGGGGCAGACAAGGATCTATAGCTTGAACAGCAAAGTGACCAAACCAAAATAACACTAATGGTCAGTTAAACTAATGGAAATTCTGAGAAAAATATTTTGACTATAGCGTGAACTAAAGGAGTAGACAAGTAAGTGATTCATTCTTGAATACATATCATACATGTATTTGAACATGATCGTACAACTAAAATAAAATATATAACTTCTTATAAAATATGCCCGCTCCAGTCATTGACACAAGTAGAAAGTGGGTTTCTCCAAACAGCTGGTCGGCTGGCAGATACAAGAATGACACCAGTCCTTCTTGTCTGACACTGTCCAGACACTGTCGCAATTTATCCACATTAATTACCCAACTTAATATATACAATTGTACATGTACAAGCAAATTGACCTAAAAATCCCATTATACAGGCAATTACTGCCACCCTACGAATCGTTAGTAGAAAATGTTGGAAAAATACTTTGGCTTTCCTGAAATTTCGAGAAAGAAATACTTCAGAAAATCATAAATTATCTGTTAAAATACGGCATGTTAACAGTGCTACAGTAGTTATTAGCATGATAACAACTTCGATAATCAATTAAACCGAGTCGTTGTAATCAGTAAACTTCTCTAAGGACCTCGTTAATTAATTAGTTTAAAACAAGGAATAATTAAACGAAGTAAAGTGCCGGAAAGATGAAATCAACGTTAAACTTTTTTGGATGAGTAAACTTAGCGCGAAATCATCATGGAACAATAGTTAATCAAAATGAGCAGCTCAAAACAAACATCGTATAGCCTCTTCGATGTTTTCTCGGATGCAATCTAATTCATAGTCTTAATCAAAGTTAATTTACTGATGATGTTCAATGTGCCAGAGTTTACAGAAACAACTAAACTCAATTACAGCAAACGTCGTTATCTCGCAATACAACTTAATGAGTTCTCAACGCGCTTTTTTTCTTTTAATTGGTGCACAAAAATCTGCACATTTGCTCCCAAATCGATTTTTTCAAGAAAATACGTGGTCATGAACTCATCAGATGGTGATTGTTGCAATTGAGCAAATACTTTTTACTACGCTTAGAACAAGTATGTGTAATTAAGGAAGATCAGAAGACAGTCGCAAAAACACATTGCATTACTTCCCTCATATACTGCAACATTTTTGTTTTTAATTAAGGGATGCATCAAGGGATTCATGCACACAATATATAAACTAAATATGGCGATTCCCGGACAATTTAACTCTTATAAAAGGGAAAATCTGATGCAAAATGTCTCGGTGTCAATTATGAAACGTTTCAGCATATAATGTTTAAAAATGTTACCAAATAAAGATAGGCCCTACAGTGCAGAACCAAGAGAAGCATATACCAGCAAGCATTCGTAACCCTTTCTTTTACTTTCCTTATTCCAATGCAACAATATTATACTATTTTCACTACCTTACATACATGATTACGGTCTAGCGGATATCACAAGCATGCGATGTTCTCTCCAATGACAAATTACAATGCTAGCAAATTGAAGCAATGAAGACACTGGGTAAAAAAACAAAATAGTTTTGTCTGCTAGATTGTGGCCATGTAAGTCACCATTGAAAAAACAGACCATTTCTATGGCTTTGCTACATATAAAATAAATCCATAAACGTTTGGGTTTATAAGACATCGAGCAGTTGCTACGAGGCAGAACATGACTTTCTGTCAAACGATATTAAGAAGTAAAAGCGCATAGCTTCCGACCGGAAATTAGGCCTGGACTTCAGCCTCTATAATTTCAATTGCTAAAAAATGCAATCGCACTAGCTTCATGTTCTCATAAAATAATAGAAAAAAAAATGGAAGCAAAAACTAAGAAAAAGCCACCCTACTTGAGCATGGAAAAATGCAGACAGCAAATATTTCTTCTGCAGTCTAAGAGAAAATATAGAAAGAAAAGCAAACGCGAATGGTTTTTACGTACGGTATTTTTTCACTCTCAAGAGTTTGCTGATGGGGAAAGAGACTTAACAATCGAGATATGCAAAAAGTAACGATTGTTTACAATAGATCTGTTATGTGCCGAGTTTGCATTTAGATAGAATAAGGCAGACAAAAGTAGTTCATTTTTTGTTACTTTTTAAGCTTCGGTGCATTGCTGAGCAAATATGACTTGATAAGAAAGAAATCCTCAAGGAAAAGCAAACCGCTGATTAAGCAAAGTGAAAGTTTAAACAATTACCGTGTAAGAAAACAACAAACGATTATGGCGATATAAATACATGGTGATCATAAAACCTATCTTTATTCTATACTAAAAAAAATAATTTTTAAGAAAACTGTTGGTTATAAAGACGAAGTTGTGAAAAGATGTTGAATAATTCCTACAGGGTTTTTATTTGGTCTATTTGGTTCATCCCCACCTGCTGGCACTCCCTGACAATCACACACCTGAATAACTAGAAACTTTTATATCTCTATAAATGTGTGTTTTTTATAAATCTAAAAGGTTTTTCAATTAATATGTGTGACGAGCTTATAGGACCTATTTATCACTCTGTACCACTGGCAGTGTTAAAGGAGTACTTTTCCAAAACCAATGGCATTTTTGATTTTCACCTAAATTATTCTACTTTATAATTGAAGATCACGCTGATGAACCACCGAGTCAAAATTATCCCAGCAGGTTCTTTCCCATCACAGATAATGGTAATAACAGCGAAACGTCATTCTCGACAGTTGTTTAGGATGGAAATAACACGTTTTCAATCAATGATTTGTTTTCTTTCGTTGGCACGGAAACGCAAATATTTATCAGTCTACTCTGCTGTTTTCCAGTTCTTTTTGTAATCTAGCAACACAGGGCACAAATAGCACACAAACACATCTAGAAACAAAGCTTGGTCATCGCCTTTAAAATCCACTAGTGAGATTGCTTAAGTCTTAAAAATCTTTACAGCAAAGCTTTTAAGTGAACATTTCCAGTTGCGGTCTAAAAGCAAGGTTTATAGTGTCCCTAAAATATTAAAAAAAAAAGAAGAAACAAAGCTACAACTGTGGGCAACGATTTGTGTAACTCTGATATCCCTGCCACATATGGGCTTAGCATTATGTTGGTAGCCAGCTACTAAAGAGCAGAGAAGAGTCGTAAAATCGTCTGACTTTGATTCCTTCCCCATGCAGCAGTAATAAAGAGCAGAAAACCAGTAAAATACTTTGGTCGCGTTTCCAATAGCTAATATTACGCGTATTCATGTTGCCGTTTGGTAATTTCATTTCCAAACAGTACGCTCGGTTTTTACAGCACTAGCATCATATTAAAACGTATGCTAAAATGCCACATTCATGTTGATATAACTCATAAATAAACATGTTCTTTAAAGGGAGCAAATTCTGCATATCTGGTACACGTAGGGCATTTTATGGATAAACAAAATAACACGGAAGAAACATTATAGTTTAAATACTTAATGGCTCATATACAATCTGGGATGACTTGACATTAAGCTGCAGTTGGAATTATAAGCAATTTTCAATCGCCTAATACAGAAAATATACATGAATAAACTTCTAATCATTTTCTTATAGTGATAATTACACCAGTTGCAAATTTCGACAACATGCTGACAACCTTTCATTGGAAGTCAAACTGCAGACGTCTTCTAGTGGTATGTGTTCTTAAGAATTTGTAAAAGGTTTGGAAACTGACTGTCTGACATATATTTGCGATGTCAAATACTTTTAAAGAAATGTATAGAAAGCTTAAAAACAATGAATATAGACACAAGGAATGAATTTAAAATAATTTTGGTGGCTCAGACCAACAAAAATGCTAGTATAGACGTCGGTACTTTTCACAATATTTTCGAGTGGAGACGGACGTCTCATATCATTTCAATTAAAACCTATTTATGGTTTTATTACTAGCTATGATATAAATGGCTTTGCAACTGTACTTAATAGTTTTCCGTTAGAAACGACATTGGGAAAGACATCTTAATGTTTAAGATGCGTCTTTAAATGCGCAGAAATCCGTTGCTTCAAAATAAAGGTTTGCCTTTCCATGAATTTTCTTCCTTCAACGCCCATTGATGTTTGAATGTAGGCATCATCATATGTGGGAAAAGTAAGAGCCATAAGTTGAAAAAATAAAGCTGGCGTTGGCAAGATGTTGAACTATTTTGGAAACCGCAATAGTTTGGGGCCATCTAGAAAAACCTGCTCGGATAAGCCCTATGAAGCACAATTTTGTAAGGGTAGGAAAGGGAAAATGAAATTGTTGAGGAGTCTGCATCACACCAGCCCATGCCAAGCCTATGGGGGAGACCATAATCTTCTTCACAGTTAAAGGAAGGTCGTATTTGAAAAAAAAACATGCAGAAAAGAGTTCAATAACGAATAAAAACGTCACAGAAAATAAAACGGAAAAAATCCATCAATTTCTTTGTAGGCATCATATCGGACGCGGAAATGCGATGACATTGCAAGAAAATTTCGCTCCAACAAACAAAATAGGAAGGATTTGGCGAGGGACTGCTGATTCAAAAAATTCAAGAAAATTCAAGAAATGCTACAAATTGAAAAGGAAATGATTGCTGTAGAAATAAATATGGATATTACGTATTGCCATATGGCCAAATCGAGCTAATAAGGGCATGTTTAAAACCTTTAAAACCATATGTACAGAATAATATTAAGAATTAAACGATGTCCAAAATTTAAACCAATTTATATAAATTTGTTCAATTATACTCGCTTAAGAACTCCTATGACTGATATGTTGAACAAGTAATTCAATTTTGACTCGATTCTGTTCCTTCTTTTAATTAAAGAAGTTGGGAAATGAACAAAGCAACCAAATATTTTGTTGGCTGGGACGAATATTTCTTGTAATCCCATATTTTATCAAAATCATTGTATTCCATTGCAACTTTATGATGTAACACCAACTTTGAGGGATCCGCCTGCTTGAAAGACACCCATATAAACTGGTATTAACGTCCATTTACTACAGGTAAGCATTCGACTATAGCAAGGCTTTAAAACCTGCTGCTCCGTTTTTAGTATGGTTATGGATTTTCTCAACATTTGGGAGCCATAACATACAGCTTCGCTAGACTTTGGGCAAACACGAGACGCGTTGTATAAATAACACCGTAGAGACTGCAATGGCTAATTAAAAAATATTTGGCTTTCGACCTTCGCTGCTATAATTCTGCATCCTTAACTATGAACATAATGCATATTATGTAGATTACACAGTTTCGGGGAGCATTAAAAGTTAAATAGTGCGCCCAATGTATTGATTCGGATGAACCGTATACAACCACAATATAAATTTAGACCATATGCAGGAACCAACTACACCAAACCATTGTCCTGAAAGAGGAGTTCCTTGCACACCAAAGTTTACATTAAAGCATTTTACACGCTTAAATGCTTAAGACCTGTTTTACGTGCAGATTGCTTTTGTTCAAATAAGCATTAGCATTCCTCGCTAATCTCACGGCACAACATTTTCCCATATAAAAGCCATGAAGTTTGCCTCTGTGCATATTTGCATATTACACAGCCTTCCCCATATAAACTAATTGGATCACTCGTAAATTCGGATCTAGCAACAATAAATCAGGCAAATTTGCTGCTTAAAAAAGTCAAAGTAAAAAGACAACGTGGTGCAATCTACGCATCACTGGGTAACTTTCAGCTGACAAATTGCAAAACTTGGCTTAAACGAATTACCTGACTAAAGTTTGATAAGGATGTCGAGCAATGTTTAAGACATACGCTGTAAAATTACTGAAACTTTCGCTCGAATGGCAATTGTTAGATGAAACGACTGAGAATAAGTAGAATACTGCCATTATTGCCATAGCGCAATAAAACGAAAAGTGGCTTTATTTAACTAATTAGATGGAAGTCAGGTGCTCATCAAATGATAAACTCAAGCTATTTATAGGCTACTTTCAACAAATAACTCGCATTTTTGCGTTGCCCTGAGTCCAACCACCATCTGTGAATTCTCAAAAGAAATACATGTAATATGCTTGTACTCATACAAGCCAGCCAACAAAAGGTACATGTAGATCAAACAGGTTAACGTAAATGACTTACTTAGATTAAGGTTTCTTAAAGTCTGCGTTCAAACCATGTCAATCACTCACATCCCACATAAATTGTTCAAGTAACGTAAAGTAGAAGTTGGCAAACGCGATTTATTTGGAATTATTAAAATTTATCGACTTTGAAGTAGCAAACTGAATAACTTATATTTATGAAACACATTCCAGAAAAAAGTGGACACCATGACACTGGTAACCAAATCATACATTGGGTTAAATCGCAAGCTGCCTGACAAGAAAGCACTCTTAAAAGTGAGGATAATCGGCACAGAAAACTAAACTATAGAAAGCAAATTCGCTTTAGTACTGAGATAACTTTGCGACAGAGATCGCTTGCCATTTCAATTTAGGTCAATTTACCAAGACAAGAACAAGTTGATGGGGTATTTAATACATGTAGACTACTAAAATAAAAGACAATCCTTTAATTTCTCATTTAGATGAGAACTCAATAGTACTTAACAAAACTTCTCAATGGTCATTATGCACCATTATCCAATTGCGTAGTTTGAAATGAACTTAACAGGAGTTTGGTTGAGTATATACACAGTATCTCACTTTTCCTATAAGTTTAGAATCCGGAAACTGATACCCTATTGACGAAACAAAATCATCGAAAAATGTTGCTTGCATTTTCAAACGTAAAAGCAAACTGCTGTTAAAAAGCACCGTATCTCCTTTCTGTCACTAGGGATGTTGCGTGATGACGATGTCAATTTGCCATTCTTACAACTTAGGTTTAAGTTTGCAATTTCCATATCGTATTTCCTAAAGTTATCACAATGTTGAAAAGTCTCGTCTGACAGTTTCTAATTCATTAATTTTGATCAAAAGTAAGCACGATATGTCAACTTTTGCATTAATGATATATGCGATGACATATTTGGTTTAGGTAAAATTACAATCGAATTGCAGTATTGGTTATATACTCAGAAGACAGGTTCACAATAAATCCCCCAGTATTAATTCAATTTTTCACCTCTCAATAACCATGCACTCTTCAAATTATAAACAAAACATTTCTTACATTTTTTATCGTCAATAAATTCAAAAGTAGGTCGACGATTGTAGCTTTTGTTAGTTGAAACTTGTTCCGCAGAATTTGTGTTTACCGGTAAGCCAATTTTCGCTCTAAATCTCAAATAAACTGAATGTTATAAAACTAACAAAATCGACCTCATTTTCAGTTTTTATACATCATTAAATTTAACAAGCTCCAATTCAGCATTTGACATTGATACCGGTTAAATCAAAAAGATCTCAGCCGCATTACTAGCGATCAGTTATTTGGTCAAATCATCTAAATGTCGGCTTCTTGAGCTTCATTCGGATTTCTTTAATCAATCTGAGTAAAATATTGAATTGTTCTCGTGGTATGATTAATGTTTTGGAATACCTTGTACCTTCAAATACTTCAATTACTTACTACAAATCGAGATTAGTAGACATACTGTACAAGTATATATATATATATGTATATGTTAGAAAATACATCAAAAATGTACCTTAAAAGTAATGAAATACGAACTGAGTAAGAAAAGAGGGAGATGTCAGTGCAACTTCATTTCAATAAATCAGATTACATAAACTGAGTGAATTGAGTAGGATAAGTTCAAATGCGGCATATATGGCAAATCACATTAATACCACATTGAACCATTCGTTCAAAGAAAAAAAATGGAGAAGACACTAACGAAATAATCAAATTATCCACTGCTAAGAGTGAGCGTGTAATGAAGGCCCACAAGATAGCATTATACTATACGGGCGAATACAGTACATGCACAAAGTTGCCTTCAATCATGTCATCATGAAATCAATGGACGAGAATAATTTACATTACTAATGCTTCGTTCCATTTTCATTTTATTTCTGCATGCATTCTTACGAAATCCCTATAGCATTTTCAGTAAGTCATCATGCAGCAATAGACGAAATGAGAAAGCGCTCCATTTTGATCAACATGAAATGATAAAGCCTTACTTTAAATCAGCCCCCATCCACAGTTATTATACACCGCATTACAAACATTTGACTTGCTATTAAAAAGCAAATAGTCCACATATAAGCATGTGACGTACAGGTATCTGTATAGTTCAATTAAATTCACTTTATACTTTATAGATTCCTCTTTTATTGTCCTTTTACAAACTATTATTGCATGTAAATTTCTCTGAATACAGTATGTGTGATGTTTTTGTCCATACAAAGCAAGCCAATTCAATCGATGTAACTTAGTGAACCGAATACGAACAATGTCAACTAGGTATAATTTGGCAAAGAAAGGATGCCAGGTCATCTCTGGCTATATTTCAACCGTATCTCTACGAATCATGAGATTGAAACAATTAGTTTTCTGATTCCCAATACGAAGGTTATTTTTCAATTAAAGCAAAACAGAAACCTAAACAAACCAAAAGCGCAAGAGTCAGTTCTTGGCATAGTACATCGATGAAATAACTGGTCAGATCTTTAATTAACTGCGAAACAAGAGTCAACATTCACCCAAAAAAAATCGGAAAAGAATTTCCCAATAGATCACCCAAAGATCACCATTGAAATCAAACCTAGTTATGAGAGGTTTATGCATTATCAATGAAGGGTTTTATTGCAACGATGAAAAATTACAACTTATAAATGTTTAAATGGTGAAACGCCTTAATGGCATAGTGAAACGTTGAAATGGCCAACGTTAAATTATCTCCGTTTCGAAGCCATAAAATTTATTCCCCATCTGCAAAACCTTTATAGTCATGCACTACAGCCACACCTCGTTTCAGAGATGATGAGGTTTTCGTTACCAAGGAGTTAATTTAAACTTCTCTTCAAAGTTCAATCTTTAATGATGCATGCTATGGCATTCTCATTACACACTTGTCTAACAACTTTCATTCGCTGACCAGATCACCGCTATTCATTCCAAATCCATCTTTTATTTAATTAATGGCCATGTTTTCAAAGCGACCTTTTTTGTCTGTATTCAGTCCTAAACCATGCTGGCCGGTCGATGTAAGACAAATGACCACCTCCTCTGGGCCATCACCAGTAAGCTTTTTAATGGAAGATGCATTTAGCTCCTTGGCTACACGCCATATAAAAATGTTAGCATCCAAGTAATTTACGAGTGCGCACGTACGCCATATTCTACCGCATATCAGAATGAAATAAATTAAAAATCAAACGAGGAATTATTAAATCTCAGATATGAAAAGGATGAGCACGTTGAGGTGACACTGATAACGTGTATTACACGCTGGATATAGCTTTACGTCGAAAACGAGGGTACTCTTTGAACAGGATGAAAAGTTGAGATAATTACATTTTTTAAACGAATTTGGCATCAGACCAGGAAATTCTCTATTGATTTTCCATGATCGATTTGAATGCAATTTACACAACCACCACACAGAAAGTGACATTTTTTCGTGAAATTTCGAGCTGGTCTCAACGACCTATTTAACGTCGAGTCTTGCCATAGAACCTGCCACGTACAGTAAAGATGGCAAAATAAATCTTCCAGAAAGTTGAAAGTCTCACATGCTGATATTTTGCGTGACATTTGCTTGATTTTACACATAGACGAGTGCTAATTCGGTTAGTGAACTATGCAATAGGGAAAAAGTGCCATCGTGAGTGGCCCTTGAATTTCTGCCATAGCTTCAACGCCATTCTTTCAAGTTTTCCTTTCAAGAAAGCGACTAATAAACTGACAACGTCGCAGTCCATAGTTGGGAAATAGGCTGGACAAATTGGCTAATCCTTCCTAAGCTATTAAGTGCAAATTGACATGATCAAGAAGCGAAATGAAACAAGAATCAGGATTTACGTTTCTGACAAGTCTTGTCGCGCCATTACTCCGTGGTCTTCACCAGATTTTGCTAAACCTAAATTTTTGCTCGGCTTTAAAATCCTAAGAGGATTGCGCAATAGGAAGTCTTAAATGCAGTAAATGTAATCTGGACGAATGGGTTCGCGCTCCTTTGTCGATTCTTTTTACCAACTTGTTACTCGCACAACGACAAGTTGACCTTCTTGAATTCACTAACCTGTCAGAAAGCTTGGACATCCAAAAGTAAGTCGATGACATTGAATCGTACACGATTTGTTTCATTTCATGCCGCTGTATCATTAAAAAACTTTAAGAACTGGAACAAGTATTTCCACTCTGCATTATCCATGTCATTTTCATAAATTACTTCGCATGAAAGTACCGCTTGCACGTTTCATATTTTCAAATTAAAAACAAGCAAGCAATAATGGAATTGCACAAGGGAGCTAACACCTGCCTTCGATCCGTAACGAGTATCGGGTTATAAGGAATTCATTCGCCCCAAAATCAGCAGACATTAGCAACACCTTTGGGTCGATTTTTCGAATTTTTTTTCTGTTTTTCATCTCGCATTCTCAGCACGATATTGTATACAGACAATGCAAAATGAAGATCATCGGTGGTATAGGTTGCTCCATTGCTAAAAAAGCTCAGTATCAGCTGCTGTTTTGGATGTGGGATGCTGAATCGCTACTTAAATAACGATCACGCACAAATTACTTTCCCATTGGCCCTACGCATATTCTTAGAATGTTGAACGTGTATCCGGATATAAAGAAGGCTACATTTGCCAACACTGCACTATTTGGAAGACGCTGCGAAGGATAAAGTGAAATTTTATCTACGGTATTGAAATGGGGATTTTCCTGTACACAAAAACGTGAATTTTACTAAAAAGATTGTGCAGACGACCATGAAAGAAAACAACAACAACAAAAATAGCACTGAAAGGATTATATTTGACCATATAATCAGAAGATTGCTTATAAATGCTTGTAATTAGACCTATTGTAATCCATCAACAAACATGCAGCATATTTACATCAGATTCATTTCAAAAGTAAATTCAACTTAAGACTTGGCAATAAAGTGACCCAGATTCTTTAAACCATCTCATTTGAATTGAGAAAAAAAATGTTCTATAAGAATTATTCGAAATGTATTAATAAATCAAATTCAACTGTTGTAGAAACAATATTCAGAACGTACTAAATCTACAGAAAATTGACTGTGCAACTTCAAAATTAAAGCATGTATACATGTAGTTCTGACGGCATATATCCGATTAGCCCTTTACTGTTTAATTTTCCAGCACTGATAGCATGATGCACTGCATGCTTTTTTCTCTATTGAGAGCATGCTTATATAAATATACCAAAAAATGACGAGTAATCAGCGTTTTATTGCATGATGACGTAGCACCCTTCCAATAAACGGTCGCAAATTGAAAATCGATGCAAACCAAGAACTTATAGCCTAACTTTCTGAAAATTGATTTGGGAATCGAAAATGATAGCTTAAAAACCTGCTAAGTATAACCTATCACACTTGCGGGGGTACTTTATACATGATATCTAAAATAAATGCATAAATGAAGGCAAACATAAAATAAAGGTGATGGTTTTCAGCGATGCAAAAGGTCATAGCAGTCAGAAGAAAAGCAATAAATACTGGATATTTTCAAGCCTAAAAACATATACGGTATACATTTCATTACCATTTCCTAAGACGATTATTCTATAGTCCGTTAATTACAATTTTAATTCTCGCTCTCCGTGCTTGCATGCTTATAATACTTTTTATGAGCCCTTCATTAATGTTGTCCCTATAATATCCTAGTCGGTAAAGTAGATCGCACGAAAAACGCTATGCAAATAACGAGTAACAAATTGAGTGCAAGCCTAATTTGCCTATCATGTAATGATTCGCAATTAAACGATCCATTTAAACTCCAATGAAATATTATTGCTTTTTCTACGTATACGTGTTCCCTGAAGAGTGAATGTATGTCACACCATTAGTGAAACCGAATATTGATCAATAATCCATTGACGGTTGAATGAATGAATACTTTCAATCGTTAATTAGGTTGCTTAATTCATTTCTACATTAAATTAATGCAATTCGCTCACGCTAAGCCAAGCCGCATTTCTTATTACATTTTAGGAACCAGCATAACGGCTTGCACACTCACCAATCCTGATTCTGGATTGATTTTAATGGTGAAATTGTGTTTTCGGTTCAACGAATAAATTTTAAAAACCCCTTTGGGATTTCCTTTTTCCAAATTACCCTAATTCTTAAAGTGTTATAAATGATGGCAGATGTATTTAGAAGCCTCATGATCGAAAATCAATCAATTTTAGAGAAAAAAAACCTTGAACCAGCCAGTAAATTACGACGATCAATAAGCAAAGAAATATTGCAAACGTTATATAATTACTGCATACATGTACATGTAACTGAAATTAAACAATCGACAACGTAGATCTTGTACTATAACACAATGTTTGGCATTTTAATTAAAAATGTTGCTAGATTTTCTCTAATCAAGAACTGGCTGATTTTTAATTAAATTTCGCTATTTCTTATTGAAAATTTTTTCGCTAGCAAGCTGTTTTCAGAGGTAAACCTTCGCGACCTCATCGCTTCATAGCTATACATTTTTTTCCAGTGAAGCTGAAATCGATACACTGTTCAAAGATTTACATTAAAGTGGAATGAGGCCCCTTTCATTTATTGACGTTCCAGGTTTTGGTTACTTAGATCTGCCTTTATATGGGCAATTGTTCGTATTGAACATGTAGCAAAACATGTACAATGTTTATACATACACAGTATTAAACAACTGCTCAAATTGAGATATTTGATATCATGCAAAAGCTTATTCCACTCTCCACAGCAGCGAGTGTTTTCTCCGCTTGTCAATTTCATCTTTTCCTTTAGCTAAATGCAATTTGAAATGAATTAATTGGCCTAAATCCTGCATTCCCATTAGCAGCTTTTGCCACATTCAGCGTCGTTTATTAGAAACTGTTTCTAAGATACAGGCGAGCGTTGCATGAAACTATGCACGGACATTCAACTCGCATTGCTCGGTAATTTATTTAATTAAAGATGACAATGTGGAAATGCTGGCCATAACTCAAATTAGACAGTGTACGGTAGAGCGAAGCAACTTATAGGATTAGATTGCGCGAAATAGCCATGCGAAATAGGGAAAGAAATAATTGCAATTAAAAGTTTGGTGGCGTGAAAAATGGAACTTGGTCTGCTGTTAGTATGTGAAGAAGTGATCCGTGAAAATACATCCTTTTTCATGACACAAAATCAGAGCAATCTGTTTTCACAAGATCAGGAGCAACCTAAGATGTTATGAGGATTCAAAGATTTAACAAAGTAGAATGCTCAGTAATATGCACTTTACGCAAGTACAAAGCAAACCATGTAAATATTATTAAATTTTGCATTATTTTGAAAGTATTGTACATTCACAAAGCTACTCATGATTTCTTGAAAGGTTATTTTTTGATATCAAAATAAAGTAGTCGATGCGACGGTACAATATATTTATAATTATTTTATCAGTTGCAATCGCGCCTCGTCACACAAATTAGTGTTCGTCAAGATTTGATAAAAGCTTGACATCTAAATGACGAAACCATAGATGCGATATCCATATTACCAAAACAAGGCTTCTTTGGCCCGTTTACTAAGATAGTGGTCAAAGAGGCGGATGTTAACTTGCTAAAAAGATAACCAAACGAATATTACGCATCTGGCTAATTAGACCTAAGTGGGGAGATTAAAACGCATCAACGAGGATTTCACAGAACCTCCACAAGCAACAAATAGTAATTAGGCAAGCTCTTCACGAATTCACACTAATGCTAACAGCCGCAAATTAGCCATATTTTTAAACAGATCCATAATTTCAGCTAATTATGATTTTGTTTCACGCGTGCTTGCACCCGCTATTATCAAGTGCAATTAAAGGCCCAAAAGAAAAGGCATACATGGTATTAAATTCAATATGTTGGATAAATGTTATCCTTGGCAGCCTCTACAGCATTCGAAATTTTAAGTTAGAATATGCAAATGATTCAAAATGCATGTCGGCAAGGGATGTTAGACGAGAAAAAAAAACCTACTTAACCCTGACCTAGCTATCGGCATTTATCCTTAATTTTTATTTTCTGTGTTTTTTGTTCTAATTTAACCAAAAAATAATTTTTATTGCCCAACCATTAAGCAATCACTGCCAGCCTAAGAGAAGCTAGGAGAAGCAAACCAACAGGGGACGTACAGTTACCTTAGCATTGCCGAGGAAAAGTCCTGCATTGTACCAATAGGTCGATTATTAAACATCTTTAAAAACTTTCTAAGTTTAAATCACGAAGCTACACTATGGGGACACAAGGAATTTAAATGATTTGCCAACGTCAAGTTATAAGGCTCGAAAGTCAACATCCCTGCCTTAATATGCTCAGAGTTCATCATTTGAAGGTGTGCTGACCATTTCATTCAAGCGATATCCTGAATCGATATGTCTTGGCATCAAAATTAAAACTAATCGACACTATATTATATCATTTCCGCTAGTTTAAGGCGGCCCCCAAACCCAGGGGCAGACCAAATTAAATTGAAAGCCATTATTGGCAAGTGTATCGCTGAATGTCGATCAGCATGACGTCGATATAAACAGCGGTGCAAGAAAACTACCTGATTTGTTCTTCAACCACTAAGTCATTCTCCGGGGAGCACTTTATGATTACTATCAGCTTTTGGAAAAGGTAATGTTATAGGCCTATTTGTTTACGTGAGCTGTTTGTGTCTCTGTAACGATTCTCACGAGATTAGACGGCGCACTCTTAACAGCCACCATTGCTTTTGATGGCTTTCACAACGTTTAAAACATTACTGAGGATCGATTGAAACGATGGCTACACAGAGCTGCATGCAACAATGCAAATCCCACCAAATGAACTTTTTAAGACCAGGTTAGCGTGTACACACACGTACATCTAGTACATGCCACATTACCCGGCCTGGATTACTAGACCAAAATCCAGCCTTTCAAAATGGGTTCCTTTCTGATGAGATTTCGTCGACCGACGCCGCCATCGCAAACAAATTTGGCAGAGGAAAAAAAGATGTTAAAAGGTTTTTAGAAAGATTGAGAATAACGTACGGAATGATGGTGAGCGAGAAAATCGTGCAAATAACAGGAGGCTAAATTATGCCATAAAAACATTTCATCAGTTTAAAGTATCTTAACCAAGAGTGTTAGATCCCCAGACTTACGTGTAGTCACCACCGGGGCGTTATATAGCTTTTTACCCTCTTGAAATTGCCTTAAATTATTTAAATTTACGCTAGAAGAAATTTAGAGAAATATTTCGAGCGGAAGTGATAGGTAGCCAACTTGTAAATTACTGTACACGAAACATTTACTGCATTAATGCAAAACGTGAATTTTCATACAATGTGAAAATAAAGACCAGCAACGACACAATAAATTGAATTACTATTCAAAATTAGAAGAAGAGTACCCTTGGCTTGAACTATTAATTTCCCCATATTCCACATACATGTATTACTTTACTATTAAAACATGTAACTGTATCATCGCAACTCGAGTACGGAAAATGTTCTTGGTGATCATTTAGTTATACAATTTATATATCTTCTTGTGAAAAATTAATTAGAAAACGTCAAATTTATAAGAAACACATTCTGGAGAAATGTAGACCCCCTATTATTACCCCTGTCAACTGCATGTAATAAATGAAATAAATACATTTAGTTCTTCTGCCTTTTTTAAAATTTGGTAATGATAACTAACAGATTTTTGGACATTATTTTTAGTAATGAGCTTATGACTTTATGATCTTCCTGTCTTATGTAATTTCATGCATTCAGGCAGATAAGCAGTTGGAAACAAATTTATCACACCTTCAGACGAGCGTATGCACTTAGACAATTTTCCAGTAAAATGCAAGTTTTCAATAGCAGATTAAGCTAGAGCTGCTTAAATAATTCAAGATTCGTCGCAATCACAAGTAACCGATGCATCTGGAAACCTCTCATATTTCGTCACAATTATGTCGTAAGTGCGAAATCGTGTTGGAATCCGTTAAACAGGTCGCATTATTACTTTCTACGATAGAAATCTTCTTAGAAATTAAATTAAACTGTAGAAAATTTCCTTTTCTCAGCTTATGCGCAGTTTGTTGCAATTACTTGCATAGACCAAAAATAAAATGGAAAAAAACCTTCCATTCCTTACAGGAGACGAACATGAAAGATACGCAGCATGTACCTTTATATGCGGTCTTGATGAGTATAAGACTATTTCTATCCAAAAAACATCTGAGAAATTTAATTCAATGTAAAACCCAGAGGATTATTTTTTCATTCATTTAAGTGCGCGCCTCCACGAGAAACGTCCGTAAAGATTTTATTTCGCGTAGGTAGTCTATCTAATATAAATGATCTCAAGAAACAAATTTCAATAAGATAGTTGCAGCAGAAGGTAATGGAAAGTATTATATTAAAGAAACTAAAAAAAACGTGCGCGATAGAATGTGGGTCGCTCGCGATACCTCAAGCATAATAAAAACACTGACACTTCTTTAATTCAATTTCTTGGGAGGACATATGAGCAGAAAAAACCTCGTTGGAAAATTAACGCTGATGTAGTTGACCTCAGGATGTTACATCAAATAGTAATGGAAGAGCTATTTCGCTAGATGTATAAATTATTAAACTGATATCGACTTGGAAACGTCGCTTGGGTGACCAAAGAGATGCCAGAAAATAGCATTTCAGTAGCTTTCCCAATCGTCGTCAAACTTTTAAATTTGTCTAATATTACAAGTATATTCTTGGCAAAGATCACCTGTATTCAGGAGAAACCGCAATTGTCAATTTATTCTAATAAAAACCTTCAGCTAATTATCCACTTATAACGGCCATTTTAATGGTGATGATAGAATTAAACCGGAAAATAGCGTTCAAGTTGCAGAATCCATCCATCCGCTTTAATCTAGCTACGATAGAAATTAGCGAAATCTAACATTAAATTCACGTCGTATAAGGAATATTGTCATGATAAGATTTCCAACCTTAATACCAATTAAGAAAAATTCGATTAGAAAGGCATTTCTGGTTAATGACGACAACTTTCTCTTTCTGTATACGACTGAATATGATGGAAGTATATCACAGTAATAGAACTCCAAAAATATGGCCTTATATAAAAAAAAATTAAATGTAATAAGCAGACAGGAAATGCTGCTTGTAATTCGAATGAATCGCCAAAAGCAATAAGATGATGTAATGTACATTGCATCTACATATACATTGTATGTTACATTGAGCCAGTATGTGAAGTATAAAACATGACATAATATTACGGATAAAACAAGTAGTGGCTATCGACTGATCTTGTTTCAAACATACGATTAAAATATACCTCCAAGCGCTTAATATACATGTACATGTTGCGGTAGAACTTAAAAAACCTCTCGAGACTAAATTACATATAGAGTAATTTCTCTAATGCCGAAATTACTTATGACTCACCCTGTACTGGTTATCAAACGTACATTAGCGTAAAAGCCAGTTTCTTAGTTTACTTGACAAGTCAATATGTCTTATAAACGATCGAAATAGACCAATAAGACAATGGCAATGATGCGACGCTATATTTTAATATCCAAGCGGCTGAACTTTGCTAAAAATGAACAATTGCCTGGATCATCGCATTCATTTTAAGCTGCGAAATGACAAATGTTATTTCCTGCTCAAATTCATCAACCGTACGTTGCCTAATCCTGCAAGGATGAGCGTATAACGAATAAATATCTTTTTAAGATAAAAGCACATTTTCTCAATCAGTAGAGCTTTATAAATTCGGCGCGAATTTCTTCTACTATCATTAATCGGTTACCCATTATCTATGCTGCATCAACATTTAATCTCGTCGCCTGTACGTTGACCCGCTCCTTGTAACTTATTTCACAAAGTTTGTCTATAGAAATGCATTAAAGGATTAATAAAATGCATCGCAGAAAACGTTTTCGTCGCGTAAGAAAGACATTATGAGGCCGTAAATCCACCACGACGACATCGAGTACAATACCAAAGAAACAAACAGCCTCCACATTTTGCCAAGCAACGAAGTTAATAATACAGCGTTACTTGACTAAATCTGCGGTTAACTTCCATTATAAGCTTCTTACCATGAATTTTTAAACTGCACCCAAAAGAATTTTTAAACAGACTGGTTCTATTTTGAAAACAATGAGTCTAAAAAATTAAAATTGTATCGATATTACCTACGGATTTGTTATTGTTTGCACGACAATATGATTTTTAGCGCAAATAAATTATTAAATCATTATGGTTAATTTCAAAAAGTATTTTGCAGATTACGTGGTATAATTAATCACATCCAGTGATGTTAAGAAAGCAAACCTTTGTAACCTGAACGTGTATTTTCACGTTAAGTTTGGATTTAGTTCCTAAAAATAGCCCTCGTTAAAATTAAATGCTTTCCTAAGAATGTCATACGCTCGTTTTCTAATGAATTGCACCAATTCTTTATTACTTTCAAAGTGCATTTACTTCTCAAGTGGTGTAAGGAGGACAGCTGTAGTAGGCCAACGCGTTTTGCATAAAATTCTTCATAAAACGCGTCGCGGAGGATCACATTTGCCATAACAATCATCAACTATTTTAAATTAAATTTCTTTATATAAACCCGGCGCGGCGAAAGAGGAAAATTCGGCAATTATGGAGTCTAATGAGCGAGAAAATTGCGGAACAAAGCCATTGTTATAACGAAGTTCGGCTATTTTCGAGCTCCGTCACTTGATCTTCTGATCCGATCCCCATTAGCATCTTCTCGTCTCCATTCAGGTGTTCAGACACATTTAAGGTCTTAATTCCGAGAACGAGCTCGGATTCAGCACGATTTACGATTGGGCGTCCCAGCCGTTAGAGCGGATTCCCCAGACTAAAATGCTAAATCCAAACATTGTTTGCACTCCAGCATAAGTGCGGTGCATTTCACGACATAAAATACAGCATCCAAACCTCTCGTGTTTTCAAAGTAAGCTAGAGTACGACACCGACCAAGTGAAGACAACACGTTGGCACCTCGAGAAAAGCTGAATATTGCTTCACCGTGCACCTTTCACATCTACAGTATCAAACGCATAAAACGTACTTTTCAACACCAACAAAGGACTCAAACGCGACAAAACTCGAATTTGTACACTGGTAAACTGTTGTACTGTCGACGAGGAAATACGTTTATACAAACGTGCAAGTGCGCAGCTTTTATCGCTCACGCATCGGGGAATCTATTAAAGGCGCGAAATGTCTGTTGGAAAAATCTCCATTCAATTGATATAAATAAAAACATCTTTCGCTTGACTATATTTGCCACGGACTGAGAGCTAACGCAGAAACATCAAAACTGACTTGCCATAAGTAATTGCTATCTTCCAGCTCACTGCTGTTATTGGCAACGAGAAAAGCACCCAAAACCCAATAGCTTATCATTGTTGGATTAATGATCAGAATTTCAAGTACATGCAGTATCGCGTTATTAACGTTATCTTTTACACATGTAAATCATACTTGCTAGAGACGTATATCTCCACATTTATATACATATCCTTACGTTTATTGTTCTGTTTTGTTGCAGGTTCTTGCAATGACAGTAACGTTTTCGAAAACGTTTCGAGACAACACAATTCCTATTAGACTTAGAGCAAATATTTTCATATCCATTAAAAGCACTCCGACAGGATATTCTCGAGCTATAGGTGGCATTACGAACTCCAATGTCATATACATAGATAATACACCAGATTGCATAACCATCAGAAATGTAAGCATTACGAACATATTAAGTTATTATCATAAACGTTGTCAACTATTTTGCTTAAGTAGTCTAGCGGTTACTGCTCATAACGAATTCCTAGAGTGCATTAGTGCATTACGAGAGTACAAACGACTTTCGTGAATAGAAATCGATTTCAATGCGCATTATTGCCATTTAAAAATTGTAGATGACGATGAAAACGTCAACAGTTGGTTATAGTTCCCAATCATCGAAATTGCAGACAGAAGCGAAATCTTGCCAAAGTTTATATCGAACAAATATCATTCTATTTGTATAGCCCTGCCAGATGTGCTGTTATTATTGAAAAATCAATGAAAATGCATCGCACATGCAAGAGAAAAATACTGAAACGATCTACTTCCTATATATTTCCGATAACTTCATCAAGTAAAATAAAGAAATAACAGTATTGTTTAGACTCTTTCGTTTCGTATACATGTACATGTTCGCGAAACGGACATCCATTGATTCCATGCGCCTCGATACCAAGACGCAATTACACCATCTTTCTATTTGTTCATTTGAGGCAATAAACTGTTATTTGTGTGATAAAACACGATCAAACCAGAACATGATTAAAGGTCAGCACAACATGGGGTATCAATCTACGAAAAGACAAACATATACAGGACGTTTCTTAAACAGCATCTGTAGTTACAACAACGAGCGAACTTCCATGTTGAAATTCCCTTCCAGAAAATCAAATCTCGTTGAGCATGGCTTTTCGTCGTTTTAACTAATGATAGTATTTTATGAACGTACTGCACATCAATATATACAACAGATAAATGACATTTACCGTATTGTATATGGTATTAATAGTATAATTCCTCTAATAAAAATGAAATACGAAATGTTATTCAGCTGACCCAGTTATCACAATGCCCCATTTCATTTGCATGTAAACAACAATTTTTCTGTTCACATTCTTCTTGTGCAAACTGTTTAGAAACAAGCACAGTCAAAATTTTATTACGTTTTCTTGATATTCTTTGGTAAGGCCCCACAACAACAACGCCTGTCTTATCTGTAGAAATTACCATTTTTATGTTCTCTCCTTTTGTGTTGCATTTGAGGTTTTTGTGACTACAATCTTAATTAATCTAACCAAAACGAAACATGCAATTTATGACTTCAGGCAATCACTGCAAGCTTGCGAGCTGTGAGGGAAAGCCGCTACGTTGCAGCCATTTTATTTCTCATTTTTACACTTAAGACACATTAACGAAACTAATTGCTTTTGGTGTGGGGACTATAGAGCATACATAAGACTCAGTAAATAAAACTACAAATCACACGAATACGTTTCCTGTCATTCTGGCATACAGTAAGTGGTATAGCTAACAAGTTTATCGACGTAAAACTAATTTTGGTAGCTTAGTACATCAGCTGAATAAAAAGTAAACCACAAACCCAGCTCGAGTTCATATCGTGCATTCACAAACAGAAAATCAGATAAAACCATATCTGCGTTACAGCGAGTGATGCACTCTGAATAGAAAAACCCTCTCAATTTGGGCACTTTCGTTCTTGTTTTGAAAGCCCGTTAGCTTTCGCGTACAGTAATCCGCAGAATATATCGAAAAAACACATTTACTGTAAATTTCCAAGTCGGAAATTACGAGATGAGACCATTCTCATTCGCTACAGGATGCCGAAAAAGCCCTTAAACTGGAGCAAAGTTGAGTCGGTACAATTCAACGCGAAATGTCTTTTTCATCCATCATTTATAACTATATCAATCTTTCGTAGTCTAGTCGAATTTTCCTCTCCGTGCTATTTATTGCCAGTTATTGGCCACATTTTATCCCGACGGACCGCGTCGTAGTCTATGCACGTTACGCGAAATACACATACATGATGTATTTCAAATGTAATATGGATCTCGTGATATAAACACCTAGGGGAATAAAAAGGCCCGTATGCACCAAGGGCAAAAGTAAGCCAAGATGAGTGTTGGAAGTCCTGTGTGCAATAAAAACCAGTGGAGGTATATACAGCATATCGTGCTAACGGATTTAATAAACAAATGCTAGCAATTAATTTTTAACCTAGACGCAGCCTCTGGAGAATTACTGGAGATAATCGTAGATGAGAAGCTTGTTTTCTCTAAAAACAAAAACAGCGCAAATGGGAGATTTAGCTCCAGTCGTAATACAGCACTCTGGATAAAGCTCATAAAACCGAACAGAAATACGCTGTTTGCTGCATAACATGTTCATTTCAATAATTCAAGCTGGTTAAGATTCAGCGAGCATTTGCGGGTCCTGCAGCTGATGTTTGCCGTTTCTATTAAATGTGATTTACGTGATTTAATGCATATTACACGACGAGCAAAAAGCAAATCTGTGCGTATCTGGAAGCAATTACCGAATATTATCATATTTTGATTAGAATTTCCAATTTTGTTTATTTGAAAGCGCAGCGAATGATTAGATAACTCAGGGATGTTCATTTTCCGACGAAAATTTTATGAGTAAAAATGGTAATGCAATATATACACTGTATGGCGAAAGTCGCATTATTTTGCATTGCATATTCGCAGATTAAAAAGGTGTGGATTACGCCAAAACTAGCGTTCAAATGCTCATAAAATTATTAAACAAAGATAAGAGGATATACTCTGAATTGTGCTCTGCTCCAAACGTGCATAAAAATGCGTACAGTATTTCAACAGTATTTTTAATATAAACAAGACTGCCACATGTCCTAGTAAGGTGTCGCAATTTATCCTTTTCATGTTTATTTCTTTATATTGGGCTTTGTTGAGTTTAGTCTAAGCGCAATAACCTATTTTTGATTTACAATAGCTGCCCAACCATCAGTTTTTTACCACTGGCATACGAGACGTTAGGAGAAGCCCACTGTCACATTGCGGGCAAACTCACAAGTACAGCCAGATAGCATGTTAAATTCATCATAATAATAACAAAGTTCTCTACGATGAAAAATATATTTTCTGCGTTTAAAAATTATTACGGAAAATCTTCCCAGAAAAGTCGTGACTGTAATAGAAAACAAAAGTAGTAAAATACTTTACTAACAGATGAACGAATGTCCGAAAGATTGTTCAAAAACAGTTGTTCGAATACTTTTGACCGTATAGTGTACCTTCTAAAATTAATTCAAAAAGCTGACTAGTTTAAAAACTACGTTCCCAATTTCAACGAGATTTTATTTAGAATTGCTCAACGGTGCATATGTGTATAGTTTCATTCACTGTTTTACTTTTTCCAAGGTTGATTTATACTAAGGTTTATAGGGATGAAAGTGTCGGTCTGTCATTCCCCACCAATGTATTGAGCGTCGTGCGGTGTCAAGTTTTAAAATGGCGTTTTCTTTGGCCACCCTTAAAAGACTCATTTCAAAATAAATGAAGCCATTACTTGGCAGCCCAAAAACCGCAAGTTTCTTGACGCGAACCACTTCAATTTTTACAACCAGACTTTGCTTCATAAAAGAGCGGTATATCGCATTCGCCAGTCAAAAGGAAGCAAAATCAGGAAACAAGTACAGAAACTAAGTGAAATGCATCTTTGCCATAGCTACTAGATCTTGGCCATTTACAAACGTCCAGTACACTGCACCGTGCACCTTTGACTTTTCCAGTATTGTAAATGTTATCAAAATAGGGTTCATTTTCATTTCAGAACAGAAAACAATATTCCTCGTCACACTGTAGCTGGTATGTTTAAATACAATTAAGGTATGTATGACAAGTCAACATACCTTAACTTATGCTCTATAAAATACTTCGAAAATTTAAGAAGCTACCCATGAAACATTTTTTAAAGCCATTAGTAATGACGATGTCATTTTCGAGTCTCCGTGGACCATTACAACAAAAT
>JAQFYZ010001116.1:0-27336 GCA_034695085.1 Cylindroiulus punctatus | reverse complement strand
CAATTGTATTAGAGATATAGTACAATTGTTTTAAAAATATAGTACAATTGTATTAAAAATATAGTACAATTGTATTAGAGATATAGTACAATTGTTTTAAAAATATAGTACAATTGTATTAAAAATATAGTACAATTGTATTAAAAATACTGAACCTAAACATTTTATTCCTAAACAGACGCATCCATGGCTAACTCACAGGGGAAATATATAATTGTTTTAACAAAATTGGCAATTTAGTCTGAAAGTCATTGAAAAAGTAACATTGCAGGAAAATATAGTACAATTGTATTAAAAATTCTGAGCCTAAACATTTTATTCAGAAACAGACCTTGGGGGAATGTATAAATTGTTTTAACAATATGAGCAATTTAGTCTGAAAAAACATTCATTGCTTTAAAACATTGCCTATATATGCACTGTAAATGGGATAGAACGTGAACAATGGGATACAACTAATTTCAAATTGCTAAACAAACTGGCAATTTATTCCTAAAGGATGCACTGTAAATGACCAGTAATAGAAATAATTGTTTTCAAAAATTTGACAATATATGGTAAAGTGATAAAAGGAAATAATTTTCAAATTGCTTAGAAAATTGGTAATTTATGCCAAGAATATAACTTAGAAATTATTTCTTTTGCATAGTAAAAATTCTGAACTTATTTGCAAATTTTTTGAAAAAAACATTCTAAAACGATATGGCCAAATGCAGAACAATTTCAAAATATTTTTAAAAATGGCAAAAGACCATTTCCTGTGCTGCCTACAGTGTGTCCCAAAAATACTTGGCTGGTGACAAAATTGAGCATGTGTTCAAAATTGAGTGAAAACTTAAGGTTGACCTCAGATTGACCCCTTAATTCGGCGTTACACCATGTGTTGGGGCTACCTCCCATATGCTGTCGCTAATTAACATAGATATCAGGCCGGGGTCAAGGGTTATTATGTTATTAGAGGGGGCGTCGGTGCAGCCAAAATGTGGCGCAAAAGGAAATTGGCCAAAAAAAGATAAAAATGGAGGGGAAAAATATTAAAATTTTTAAAAAACGAGATTACACGCTTGGCGAGCATGGCGGACGCGATGAGTAGGTGAAATATTTTCAGAAATTACCGACTTCCCATGAATTATTATAACGGTTTAATAATTTCCTCCTGACGGGAACAACAAATGGAAAAACCAGATTTTCAGCAAATTTTTTGCGAAAAAAACCAACTGCTCCATCCTCTCACTTTTTCACGGTGTCATTACCAATTTTGATATTTAAAAACTGTAATGAAAAGGTAAAACCGTTGGGGGGACCTTGGTTTTGATTAACGGGCAATTAAATGTAACGTGGTTTGGCACAACACACCCATTTATAAAAATAACGTCAATTTTCCAAAATTTACCGAAATTAAATGAATTAGGATTTTATCTTCAGATGTTATTCAGATTTTATCTTCTTCTGACATATTGGTGGTTTAGCGCACAGATGTTGTAAGTCCAAATGTTTGCAAAATTTAGTTAAGATGCATATTCAGAACCACATAGGACATACCTACATGCGACGTCTGTGCACACACATTGTATGTCGTTTTGAAAGACACTGCACACATGACTAAGTGCCGATATGGCTGAGTGCACAGAAATTGTATGTCCACTTTTTCAAACTCCACTTTATTTACATTTTTTTGAAATAGGAAAATTAGGATAAGTTAATTTCAATTGTAAACATGCTAAATTCTGCATTTTTTAAATTTAGATAGAATGAATATTATTGCATCTTATTTAGTTTTGGAAAGGGCCTGTACATTTTCGAAAAAAAATTTAATGCTATTTTGCAAGTAGGAAAATTAGGATAAGCATACTTCCAATTCTAGAAATTCTCTTAACTTTTTCTTAAATTTTGATAAAATTAATATTACTGCATTTTATTTAGTCTGTAATATGTCTTACGATAAGCAAAATTCCAACTCTTACATGAATATCATGATTTTATTTACTATTTTTTGGCAGTAGGAAAATCATACTTTCAATTCTGAACATGCTAAATGCAATATATATATCTGAATTTTTTGAAATTTAGAATGAATATTATTGTATCTTACTTAGGTTTGAAAAGGACTACATTTCTGCAAGTAGTCTTAGGACAAGCAAAACACCAACTTTAATTAGTGTCTTTTTTCCTTTTTATGAAAGTAGGACAAGCATAATTCCAATTCTAAACCAATATATCTATGAATTTTTTGAATTTTAGATAGAATGAATATTATTGCATCTTATTTAGGTTTAAAAAAGGGACTACATTTCTGCAAATAGTCTTAGGCGAAGCAAAACTCCAACCTAAATTAATGTCTTTTTTACTTTTTTTTGAAAGTAGGAAAATTAGGAATAGCATAATTCCAATTCTAAACCAATACATCTATGAGTTTTTGGAAATTTAGATAGAATGAATATTATTGCATCTTATGTAGGTATGGAAATGGACTATACATTTTTCATTTATTTAAAAAAAAATTGGAAATGGGAGGAAAACCATTCTGTCAAATCAGAAATTTGTCTTGTCCTAGCAAAATTTAAATTAATTAACGTTAATTACACAAAATCATATAAGTAAGTCAGCTAAACTGCTGGGTGTTTTGGTAGTCCATGGCAACACCTCCATTTGCTGAATATCGATTGAATTTCCCACGAGTCCAGGCATTGTTATTGGCAATATGAAGGATTAATTAGCGAGGTGTTGTTAATTGGGCAGCCAATCAACACTGGCATCGTTGCATTAATTACCATCAATTGGACATCAACGTGGAGGCCAAATTATGCTTAATAAGGCCGTCCATAAATTCGCATCAAACAATAAATTGCTGCAAAAGGCAATAATTCTCAGTTGTCTCTTATTGAGCAAAATGAAGTCGTTTGCATGTCACCCACTGTCACTTAATTAATGCTAATTGCTGCCATTTATTTATTTAAGTATGGCCTATCCTGCAGTGGCTTTGACATCACCATTAGTGGGGGCAATGCATCGAAATCAGTCAACCGAAAAAAATAACATTATTTGCTCAACATTTGTATTAAATCATTGAGCCAGCCATTAATTTCGTCTGCATTATTTGCTTCAGTTATGAATTAATTTTCTGAATTGCATCTGTGCGTGTATTTCTCTAATTTTTCACCTTGACACAAAATTGATATCGTTTACTTCAAATTACTTGGGTTTGAAAAGGCTGGTAAAATGGCATGTTTGCAGTCAGCGCCATCTAGCGGCGAAATGAGTAAACCTTCCCTGGCTAGAAAATTCCATACTAAACTTCGACATATGACTGTTTGATTTCGCCAAACTCGACCCCCCTTTATGTAACAACACAGCCGCAAAAAATCATGGAAAACCAAAAGCATTTGCAGACACCCTGTATATGCATTTACAACTTGTTTTGTTTTATAAAAACTGCGACAAACTGTAGATTTTCAAACAGCATCTAACAACTGAACAATGTGGCTAGACTGGACATATGTGGGCTCCAACCATAGTTACATCATTACTGTTGCAAAAATGATTATTTTTCCTAAAAATGCAATTTATATATTGATATTGGACCATTGATAATGCATTGATATTGAACCACTGATATTGAAATATGTTAAAACGTGCAATTTTAACATGTAAGCCAAATTACTGAGACCTTTGATAACTAGTATATATGTATATAATTATATATTGAACCACTCTTTTGATATTGACCACTGATAATGTATTGATATTGAACCACTAATATTAATTCTTTTAAAATATATAAAATGTGAAATTTTAACATTGAAACCAAATTACTGAGACCTTTGATGTTTATATTGGACAACTGATAACTATTATACATGTATATTATCATATATTGAACTTTGAATTGATTTTGAAATTCTTTAAAACCAAATTACTGAGTCTTTTGATATTGATATTGCATGGACAACTGATATTGGAATATTGAAATATTTTGAAAAGTGCAATTTTAACATTTAAACCAAATTACTGAGACCTTTGATAACTAGTATACATGTATAATTATCATATATTGAACCACTGAGTCTGTTGATATTGACCACAGATAATGTATTGATATTGGAATTTTGAAATACTTTCAAATGTGCAATTTTAACATTTAAATCAAATTACTGAGACCTTTGATATTGATATTAGACAACTAATAACTATTATACATGTATATTATCATATAATATTGGACCACTGATATTGGGATTTTGAAATATTTTAAAACGTGCAATTTCAGCATTTAAACCAAATTACTTAGTCTTTAATTCTCAGAGGGTGTTGGGGATTTTATCAGTATTTTAACATAATAATTTCCATTTACATGGGGTGCAAATCGTTTGGATATAATCTGTTGCTAATTCATGATGTTATGCAGCATCTTGCTTCCACATAAAGTTGTCTGGATTGAAAAAAGCCTCAAAAAGCTGTTTAATTTACCAGTTGTGGTCCCCCTTGCATATTAGGCCTATTTTTATAGGGAACTATTAAGTTTATTATTAGGTGGCACTCGTCTTACTTCTGCCACTAATTTCAGCAGATAAAAATAATAATTTCGTCCCTAACACGTATATTTACCCTTGCAAAAAATCCACAATTTTATTTCCTCAAATTTTTTGTTCAAATTTTTATTCTTTTTGTTTTCTCAACTGCAGAATAAACCTGAGAAAATACGAAAACAACCTGTCTGTTTTTAATTCAATTAAATTTATTTTCTGCAGCATAAATTCGTCATGGAAGTGGGTGTTGAAAATTAACCAAAATTAGGCCCAGCACCAGCATGGGGGTGAATGCATTATGGTTAATTCAAAACGCAAAGTTTAATTAAAGTTAACATTCAGAAAATGTTTTGAATGAATGTTTGGAGGGCGAATGTAAACCCAGTATTTAATCGACGATTAACTAACGAGGGCTGGTTTTGGAATAATTATTCGAATGGAACAATTAAATTAGAATGCATTGCAATTACAGCAGCAATTAAAACGATAACAATAAAAATAAACAAGTGATGTCTTCACCAAAATGTCTTCACTAAAATATCTTCACTGAAATGTCAGGAAAAACTTGGCAATTAAATATTTGCATGCCATGAATTCATTATTTTATCAAAACCAGAATTTAAACTAATTGTGTCGGTGGGGTTTCTTTCATCTTTTTTCCTTTAAGGGTCTCATTTTTTCCTCAAGAAATTAAGATGGCTGCCTGGCAATGATAACAACAAAAAATTAAGCGAATTTAATTGCGAATTCCAGCTTGATAAGCTAATTAATCCAGACGTAATAATTATAAAAATATATTTTGGTTTCGTTTTCTCGTTGTGATCGTTTGCACAAAGTTAATCCCAGATTAAAACTGACTTTAATGTGACTTAAAAATAAGGTCTAAAAATGTCAATTCCACATGTTAATTATTTTCGGTTAATTAGTGGGAACATTTTTTATGGGTTGACAACGATAATGATTATATCAGACGTGTTGATTGCTTCATAAAAAAGTTGATAACGAAATATTTTAGTTATTTTATAACAACGCAAAAAATACGTAATTGTAAAAATAGAAAATTGTTAAATTCATTAAAAGTGTCATTAAATTTAGTAAATAATGGAAATTTTGCATAACTGAAAATCAGTATGTTGGCTTAGCAATTCTAACAAAATAAAAATGGATAAATACCAATTTTTGTATCAATTTATGTATCCAACAATAATCAACAAGTGTCGCGTTTCAAAAAACAGTTCAATTCAATAAAATAATGATTAATAAATTTTATTGGATATGGAAATTTTGAATAACTTGAAATATATGACCAGTATGTTGGCTTAGCAATTCTAACAAAATAAAAATGGATAAATACCATTTTTTGTATCAATTTATGTATCCAACAATATAATCAACAAGTGTCGTTTTTCGGGAAACAGTTCAATTCAATAAAAACATGGTTAATAAATTTAATAAATAATTTAAATTTTGCGTAACTGGAAATATATGATCAGTATGTTGGCTTATCAATTTAACAAAATCAAAATTGATAAATACATCTATTTAACAATAATCAACAAGTGTCGTTTTTCAGAAAATAGTTGAAAATTCAATAACAAATTGCTTGATAAATTTAATTGGAAATGGAAATTTCGCGTAACTTGAAATATATGATCAGTATGTTGGCTAAACAATTAGCAAAATCAAAATTTATAAATATTGTTTTATTAAACAGTATAATTAACAGGTGTCGATTTTTTCAGAAATGGTTGAAATTTCAACAAAATAATTTGTTTAATAACGAAGAAATAATGTAAATTTCTTTAATAACTAAGAAATAATGTAAATTTGGCATAACTAAAAATACGATTAGTAAATTGGCTATGCAATTCCAACAATATTGTTGTAGGTACACATACATGTTCATTAGATTGTTGAATACGTACAATTGTCGTTTTTTCAGAAAATGTTGAAAATTCAATAAAAAACCTAAATGATAAATAAATAATGGTAATTTGTCCTAACTGCAAAAATATGATCAGTGTGTTGCACATGACTGTTGATGCCACTGATGGTTATTTTTGGGATGTGTAAAAAACTGAAATTTAACAAAAAACCACTTTTGGGGGGTAAAAATGTGAACGAAGCGTGAAAAATCTTGCGTGAAAATCACTTGGCAAAAACGGCGGCCATTTTGAGCATTGCCTGAGAAAGTGGGGTCCATTACCGGATCACTTTGGGGGTAATTTAGTGGGAATTTTGATTTTTTGTGTGTCAATTTGCGAAAAAAATGGGTCAGTATCATGGCCTGGTTGATTGTCCCAATGGCCTTCTTGTGCTTTTTACTTTTGCAACAATGATCTGTCTCAGACTCTAAGGTTCCAAACACTGATTTTTTTGCTCCAAAAGTCGAAAATGGCAACGAGTCATGACAATTGATTGTCGATTATGGCGTCGGTCGTCTGCTCGTGTAAAAAAATTGTAAAAAAAATTGCCCACTGACGTTTTCACACGAAATTTTGCGAGACAGGCTGTCCAAAAATGACATTTGAAAGGTTTCTGTAAGTGTTGAAAGTGTAGTGGATATAGTGTTGGAAGTAAACATTGGAAGTGCTCATTTCAGGCTGAAATGTATCCCAACAAATTAACCTTTTTGTAATTATTATTTGTTGTTCGCATTTTTCGGACACCTGTTTCGCAAAATCCGTAAAATATGAGCAAGCATCTTATGAATCACAAACATTTTCAAATATATTGCATATTATATTCAGTTTTTAAATTAATTATAATTAGGTTTATTTCATGTTTTATTCAAAAATATTTTCAACGAATATAATCTTTAATGATATATTTTGGAATTGCATGAACAAGAATTTAATGATTTCATTGATTTAATTTGATATTGATATGATTTAATGAAAAATAATCTATTTAGATTATTTTGTAATGTATGATGTTTTGTAATGTATGTGAATATTTCTAAATGCATGAATGATGTGGGGACGACTTGTTGAACTAATTAGCGGACACCCTGTATTTCTAAGTTATACAGGGTGTATCACTAATATAAAAAAATTAGTGCATTTCTAAAAATTCGATATGAAGGCTAAAAATGAAGTATAATGGAACGAATTGTATATAATTTGAACCATGTGCATCGTTGCATCATAACATACCAACTAATTTTACACATTTCTGCAATTTCACAACAATAAAAACATTTTTGCCACCCACCGCAAGGTGGCGCTTTACAAATTCTCACAAACATTCCCATTGTTCGCGCATGCGCACTGGCAATAAATCTACCTCATGACTGTTTTGCAAATTATAAAGTTGCAAATATTTGTGAGGCATAAGGCTATGCTTTTCATAAATTGTATGTCCATGTGTCCGGCTCAAGAGAAAGCTATTGTGGAGTAATTCTCACGCCCCCTGGCGGCGTGCATTTTTCAAAAAGTTAAAACACAACAGCAGCCAAAAAACAGTGGTTTATTTATGCCCCACAGTATTTTTAATTCGTCATGGTCAAGGTGAGCCATGGCCTGTCTCAAAACATAAATATGTGAAAACCACGAGAACAGGCCTACATGTGTTCGGCTAGGTGGGGGGTCAGGGGTCACGGTTGTATTCTATTAACAATGTTTTCATAGCAGGTCTCATAGGTATCATAACAACTAAATATATAAACTGGACTTTATAGACAAACCCTTATTTGTCTCATGTTTTGAAAGTGTACTAGTATTTGTACATGTACAAGTTTATATCCCAAAAACTGCATTGAATTTGACCCCGACTGAGCAGGGTTAGGAGGGGGTCAGGGGTCATAAACATTATTAGTAATTTTTGGGTTTTTTAACAGGTGTCATAGGCATAACAACTAAACTGAACTTGAGCAAGTCCATTTGGCTCATGTTTTGAAAGTGCATTTGTATTTTTTCTCCGAATAAATTCCCAAAAACAGCGTTGAATTTGACCCGACTGAGCAGGGCTAGGAGGGGGTCAGGGGTCAGAAACATTCTACTAGTAATTTGGGGGTTTCATACCCGGTATCATAGGTATAACATCTAAACTAGGCTTAGGCAAACCTCCATTTGGCTCATGTTTTGAAAGTGCATTTGTATTTTTTTCTCCGAATAAATTCCCAAAAACAGCGTTGAATTTGACCTGACTGAGCAGGGCTAGGAGGGGGTCAGGGGTCAGAAACATTCTACTTGTAATTTGGGGGTTTCATACCAGGTATCATAGGTATAACATCTAAACTAGGCTTAGGCAAACCTCCATTCGGCTCATGTTTTCAAAGTGCATTTTGTATTTTTTTTCCAAATAATTCCCAAAAAACTGTATTGAATTTGCCCCCGACTGACCTCACGAGAGAGTGACATGTTTTCTTTTTTGTCACTTCAGGAAAACGTCCCTGGGGTGGCCAAAAAGGTAAGGTCCAACATACTGTACATTGATTTTGGTGGGGTTGACGCTAGGCCTAAAAGGCAACCATTTCGGCCGTTCTATAACTCACTTTATACCGAATCGCAAGCAGATTAATCAACCTATTTATGAGCAGAACCAGAACTAGATTAATGAGCAGCTTACCAACACTTATTCAGAGTCCACAGGCTAGCTGACAGTCATTAAACAGATGATAAAAGCTCGAAAATTCAACAATCACACCATTTTGGAACGCTGCATGGGCGCCGCCATCTTGGATCGCAGTGGCGCCATCTGTTGGCCACAAAAGAAGCTTTTACTTTTTCAGCAAAAAGCAATTGTTCATAGCAGCAATTATGAAATGATTGAAATCGTATAACGTTATAAAAACGGTGAAGATGCAATTATTTGTATCGAATATCAAAGCCACATTTATCAGCCAAATTATGAGCAGCTTACCAACACAAATTTCAAGTCATCAGGCTCGTAAAGACCCACGATCACAATGGTTTAGAACGCTGCATGGGTGCCGCCATCTTGGATCGCAGTGGCGCCATCTGTTGGCGACAAACGAAGCTTTTACTTTTTCATGAAAAGCAATTGTCAATACGAGCAATAATGAAATCTTATAACATTATTATAAACGGTGAAGATGCGATTATTTGTATCGAATCAAAGCCGCATTTATTATCCACATTATGAGCAGCTTACCAACGCTAATTCCAAGTGATCAGGCCCGCCGACAGTCGATAAAGACAGTTCAAAATCCACGATCACAAGCGTTTAGAACGTTGCATGAGCGCCGCCATCTTGGATCGCAGTGGCGCCATCTGTTGGTGACAAAAGAAGCTGTTTAGGTTTTTAGGATATAATGTAAATAACATATCTCAGGTTATCCCTGAGTTGAGGATATAAATAAAAAAAATTGAATTTAAAAAATGTATTTGTGTTAAAAATATAAATGAAATATAATGAAAATAAGTCATATTTCCGTAAGGGGCGCCCCCTATACGAAAAACCGAGCGTGCGTGAGGTCGGTTTGTTAAGGGGTTTGAAGTTGACACGAAACGAGTATTATTAGTGCTTGTATTTTATCCGCCGCCTAAGGGGATCGTAAGGGGTAGGTAAGGGGGATTACGTGTAATAAGTAAAATAGGTAGTGATGCCTTCATTAAATAATGGGCAGACCTACAGCAGCACAGGCGGACCCCACGCAGCACAAACTGCTGCTCAAACCGCAGTCAATGCGTTGCACCATTCGGAGCATAATCACCGGTTAACTAACGGCCGATTAAGGAAAATGTTACACGCGTTCCACGCCTATGGAACACCGCCTTGGCGTAGTTTAATCGCCTGGCAGCAAATGTGATTGACTAAGGTTCTATTATGTTCCAAAGTATAGCATGTCACGTAAATCTTAACCCCTAACGTGCTGACGTCATGCTCAGGGGCTCAAGCGGATCCCCTAACGCGTTGAAGTTGAAAATACACACGAAAAAATCATCAAGATGCATCAGTTACATGGCGAAAAGTCGTGTTCCAAAGTTTAGCACGTTATGCCGATTTACAGCGTCATGTTTAGGGCCCCTATAACATGCCCCTAACGCAACATTCTGTTTGATGTTGATAATACAGATGAAAAAAGTCATTAAGGGGCATGAGAAAAACGTATGCTGCACAAGAATGAAACGTTACATGGTGAAAATTAATGTTCCAAAATATAGCATGCCATGTAAATCTAAAACCCCTAAGGTGCTGACGTCATGCTTAGGGGCCCCTAAGGCAAAATTAGGCAAAAAAAATCTTATTAATTCTGTTGGATGTTGATAATACAACAGCCACACCTCAAGCCTGAGCAGCGTTTTGCCACTAAATGCAATAAATTAGGGGTCGCCCCTTAGCCCCCTCAGTGCCCTCACCCCTAAAACTTTAAGAGCCTATAAAAGGGCAATTAAGCCCTTATCTGCTCAAACCAGCGGTTATGTTTAGCAAACCGTTCTCCTGTATTTATTATGTGTGCCCTCGTTTAATATGCATTTTATAGATAGAATCCCCCTTATCCCCCTAAGCCCCTAAATCTCGATAACACCCATCATTCATCATTCCTGGTCAAACACATCGGCCCATTAGGCCCAGCACGTCATCAGTCACGTGCTCACGTGCTCTTGCGTCATGCGTTCCATAAATGGTTTCTTTTTGCGGTCGCTAGATGGCGCCACTGTCTAAAAGGCTTAAAAAGCCCATAAAATGAAAACTAATAGTTTTTTGGTGGTTTTTCCAACGTAACTAGTTAGGCTAACTAGTTGCTCGCCAAACTGGTTAGTCGGCGTTGGAAGTGGGACGGGGTAAGTTACCTAATTTGTGACAATTAGTGTGCAATTAGTCAAAACCCCTTAGGAGTGAGCCTGGTGGCGCCACCTGGGTTGGTCGACGGTGGCGCCCCCGCTGCTCGCGGACAATGGACGGTCGCCCTCATGCGGTCACTCGTTATGACCATTGTGGGACTGGTGATTAATAACGAGCTATGTGGGGCAAGATGGCGGCGGGGGATGCGCACTTTGTGCAAGTTGGGTTTGTGTCGCAACGTGGGTTGGAATAATAATATGTTCTGAAAATGCAAATTTAAAAAATGGCCGCCGAAGACTCATTCATGAAGAAAATATGTCATTTGTGGAAGTTGAAAGTGGAATATGTTTAGCAGATGCCATGTTGTTATTGCAAAACATGACTTTATCAAAACTAACACTACGTTTACATGAAGACTTTCAATTGTGTTTATCTAAGTCATGAATGCAAACTTGCAAACCTGACTTGGCTTCTGGTTTAGTTACTCAAGTCAACTTGCAAGCGTGACTTGACTCAAGTTGTGTTTATCAACTAAGCTTTGCATGTAAACTTGCAAGCTTGACTTGACTCAAGTTGTGTTTATCGACTAAGCTTTGCATGTAAACTTGCAATCTTGACTTGACTCAAATTGTGTTTATCAACTAAGCTTTGCATGTAAACTTGCAAGCTTGACTAGACTGAAATTGTGTTTATCAACTAAGCTATGCATGTAAACTTGCAAGCTTGACTTGACTCAACTTGTGTTTATCCACTAAGATTTGCATGTAAACTTAATTGCAAGCTTGACTTGACTCAAATTGTGTTTATCAACTATATAAGCTACGCATGTAAAATTGCAAGCTTGACTTGACTCAAAGTGTGTTTATTAACTAAGCTATGCATGTAAACTTGCAAGCTTGACTTGACTCAAGTTGTGTTTATCAACTAAGCTTTGCATGTAAACATGCAAGCTTGACTTGGCTTCCAGTTTACTCAAGTCAACTTGTAAGCTAGACTTGGCTTCTAGTTTACCCAAGTCAATTCAATTCAGCTCAGTATGCAGCAATCAGCAAAGAAATGCCAACGTAGTTAAGTAAAGTCAGCATAGGTTTACATGCAAATCTTACTTAGATAACCATAAGTGAAAGTCTGCATGTAAACGTAGTGAATATTGTCAAACCAAGACGAGGAGACATTTGAAATCATCTGAAATCAGGAATCTTGAAAGATGAACGGTTTTCTCGCGTTTTCCTATGCATTCTTTGCAAGTTGAAGAGCCTGATCCAACGCGCTGGATTGGGATTAGCGGTTCGTTTCTTCGGCAGTTTTTAGGGGAGGGCGTTTGTCAGCGATGCGATAAACGGTCGCCATGGCAACCAGGTGAGGGGCAAAAAAACAAGGGAACAAAAACAAAGTTTCATTTTGACCACCGCAAACAACGCCATCAGCCAGCGAGCACTCAATAAACACAAAAGAAAAGGGAAAAAAAAACTGACATTTTGTCAGCGAATGATTAAGTGAAAGCTTCACATTTCGCCTATTTTATTAATTGACGGCATGCAATCATGCACAGTGCATAAAAATGGCGGCCATCTTGTGTTTGCCTCACCTGGGGGCGCTGCAAGCATGGTGGAAAAATGTGTTCAATTATTATGTCATAATGTGGGGGTGGTCAAATGATGACGAATTATGACAGTTTTGGGGTCAACAAAATTCTGGGTCACTATTTTATCTGATTGACTGCATGCAACAAAAGTGGCAAAAGGGGGCGCTGCAAGCATGGTGTAAAAATGTGTTCAAGTATTATGTCATAATGTGGGGGTGGTTAAATGATGACAAATGATGACAAATGATGACGAATAATGACAAATAATGACGGAGTGAGAGGTCAAGCAGATGTTGGATCACTATTTTATCTAATTGACTGCATGCAATAAAAGTGGCGACCATCTTGGCCTCATAGGGGGCGCTGCAAGCATGGTGAAAAAGGATGTTCAAATATTATGTCATTATTTGGGAGGGAGGGGGCAAATGATGACGAGTTATGACATTTTTGGGGTCAACCAAATATTAGGTCACTATTTTATGTGATTGATTGCATGCAAGCAACAAAAGTGGCGGCCATCTTGTTTCCTTGACAGGGGGCGCTGTAAGCATGGTGCTCTAGGTGTATAAGGACATTCAAGTATTATGTCATCATCCTAGGGTGTGGGTCAGGGGGTGGAATAGGGGGTCAATCGTTTTCTTATCTGATTCTGATATAAATTTTGTTCAATTTGACATTTTTCTGTAAGTGCATGGGGGATTTTCAGAGCAACCAATTTTGTGACGTAATACTTGAACGCTCCCTAATCCACGCAGGAATAAAAACGTCATCATTTGATGGCAAACAGGTGGCAGATGGGGCTTGAGCAGGAGAAGAAAGGGGGTCGAGATTTGGGAGGCAGGTCCAGGTGACGAGAGATTATAATTTAAAATTTGAAATGAGGGGGGCAGGCATAATTGCTATAAAAAACAAGATGGTGGCCCCGGGGGGCTCCGTACACAAAGCAGTCGAAATTCAGAGGAAATTGGGGTAATATATCACCAGCTTGTTTCCAAGTTTACTCACTGCCCACCAGACGGCGCTCTGGCTAGTTGCAGAACCCCTTAGGAAATATCTACTTGGACCAGGGTCAAGGGTTAAGAGGGGTCAATGTGTCCAGGTGCTCTGCACCACACACCACTTTTTTTTACAGAATTGATTAAATAATGGCTGGTTAATTATTGTCGTTAATTATTGATGGGCCAATTTAATGCAGGTTTTACCCCTTTTGCTAATTTTCCGAGAGAGGCATTTCCGGGTTTTTATTGGAATTTTAAAGTCGCCATCCTTCGGTAATGATACACTGATGTCAGGCCTAACCCTAAATGGCATTAAAATTAGGGGTAATTAGGATAAAAATGTCCGAGCCAATAAATTCGGCACCCCTTTTAAAAAGCACGAAATCAGCTAAAAAATAACTAATTTAATGGCAACCTATCATTAAAATGAAGCTGCAGCAGTTTTGCCCCTACCCCTATAAATCAACCCCTGATAATGAGTGGGGGTGAGGTGCATGTAATGCCTGAAAAAGACAGTTTACTGTAATGTTGAAATGCTGTACCATCACCAAAGAGACACCAGCACAGGGCTCATCAATACCCCTTGGCCCCCTTAGCAAAGTGGTACAGTCCACTCCTTATAAGCAACTCCAAGGGGATGGGATTTTCTTAGTTATCACCAGAGCTCCTGTACTGAGAGGTTGTGTTTACACATCACTCCTAGGTGGCTTTCATGGCTTTTTATGACACCTATAGTTGTCTCGACAAAAGAACGAAAATTTTTACAGCCAATCAGAGAGTGTACTGCCATGCTGGATGTTATATTACAGGATGGACGAATCCAAACAGGAAACTGCATCCTGTTGGTCTGAACGACGCCATTTTTCCGTTCTTTTGATGGGACGACTACACTCTAAACGGAAAAAGTACAATTGTTGAACCTTAAGGGTACAAATGTTTTGAAACTATATACACACCCTATGGGTACATATGTTGATTGCACTGTACCCTTGACATGTGTTCCCAGGGGTATATTTGGTACTTGTCCATTAACAAAACTACTTGTTATGTTAGGGTAGGTTAGGTTAGGTTTGGTTAGGTTAGGTTAGGTAAGGTTAGTGAAGGTAGAAACGCTAAAAAAAACCTAACCAAACCTAACCTAACCTACCCTAACATAACAGGTAGTTCCGTTAATGGACAAGTACCGTATATTTAAATCATTTCATCCCCTTGGGTACATATATGATATATGGGGTGCAAATGTACATTTGTACCCTGCAAAAACTGCATTTGTACCTTTACGGTTTACAGTGTATAGTGGTTTTTACTGCCAACTGAAATAACATACTTTTGCCCCAACAGTACTTCCGTCTTGTACTGCTCACCAGAAATACAATTCAAGTCAGCTTCATTTTTACTTCGATCGAAGTTTTTCAAGTCAGTCAATGCCGGCTGGCTCAAAGAATGTACTTTTCACTGATAAAACTGTTAGATTTTTCAACGCTTGGTCCCCGTCCTCGAAGAACATGACGAAATTATGCAAATTTGCCGTTTGCTATAAACAGTCATTTAGTTTTGTGGGATAGTGAAGGGAGCAGCCGAACTGTTCGTTATATCGAGTGGTTCGTTGTACTGAGAGGCTAATACATGAGAGGTATAGGCATTTTGGTCAAATTCGATCAGTGCCAATCTAGTGTCATTAGGAGCAGCCCACTTTCTAATAGTTCGCAAGCTGGAGCAGTGACCATACCAAAGTACATCATAAAAAGTTGCCTCAATGACCCACCAGTCTATCTCAAGTATTACTACAATTACAATTACAAAGATACTTACAATCAGCCCGTGTAACGGGGCCTGTGGCGAGGGTCCTAGGACCAGAGAGTCTATCCCAACAGGGCCCTGACCTCAAGTAGTTTCCTACCATTTTCTAGATTGCAAACCATGCACATCGCATTATATGGTTATGACGGGATGAATTCAAGACTTTGAATTCAAAAGGGTGTATGAGCCAAAATGTAACCTTGTGAGATACTAATACGGTTTCACTCATTCCATGCATTTAGCTAGCATAATCGTCTACTTGGCGATCGGTGTGCCTCCTAGTGAGCCATAGGGCAGCTTGAGCCGGAACAACTCCTTAGGTGGTCCAACCCGGGCCAATTAGCGCCCCCCATCGGCGCACACAATAAGATACCGGAAGTAGTTTTTTTACAGAGTTAGTTTCCTCACCTTGGATTAAGGAAATCCTAACCAGGTATCCAGTGGGGACACCGACAGGTGTTTCACGTGTGCATGGTGAGACAGCACCTTTCTTAATTATTATAATTTGGCGGATATGATATTCGGATGAAACTGGCTCCTGAGGGCTCTCTCTATAGCAGCTTTCACTTCACTCTCAGCTCTCAGCTCTCAGCTCTCAAATGGAAAAATATTTTTTTACATCATTTTGTCTTAAGGATAAATAAATAAGTCAACCATTACACAAAATGGCTGATAAATAGCAATTTGGGCTCCTCCTAACCCATCAGTGGTACAATCATTACAAAAAATAGAACGTTCTATTTTCCTAACTACCTAACTAATAGATGCACATGAGAATCGCACATTAAACGCCATTTGGTCTTGATAGGTGATTGGCGTTAAATGCATTTGAAATTTTTGGCCAAACATGAAAATCAAACAGGAACGATAATCGAACGCCATAGGGGGCGTTGCGGGAGGGGGAGTTTGTTTAGCACGCAATAATTCATACATGAAACATTGATGTGCTGCATCCTATTTTTCATCCCAAATCCCCAATTTATGTTTTTTGTCCCTATATCGTTTACCGTTTAATGACTTAAGGAAAATTAAAAGATGCTGATTGTTGTTCGGAAGCTGAATGGGTTATTCATTATGTAAACATATTGGCAGACATAATTGCTCGATAAATAATTGATCAGTGGTGATTAGAGCCCGTCCATTATTGATCGATTAAGCCTAGCCTATCATTGTCATCGATCATTTAATGCGTGTAATTATACGGCGGTCATTCAAGGGGCTATGGATGGTAATTGCAAATGATAGGGGGCGCCACCGTAGCGTAGAGTGCAACTTTTGCTCTACTTCGGAATATGCCCTGCTCCTGCATGGCCGCTATTGCTTGCTGTCCACTTGTAATTTTTTGGCTTAATTTTGGTCGTTTAGCTATGCTAAGCAGTCTGTGAGCAACTTTTTTTGATTTTGATGAATGAATTACATGTAGTTTCAAACCACTTTCATTTTTCCCATGAATTTTCGTTCTATTCTCGCTCTTATTTCGGTTTTTTTTGAACGATTAGCATCAAACACGATTTGTGGGTGATGGGATGATCATGACTTCGGTATTTCGGATTAAAATCCCCCTCACTATCATGCATTCTGAAATCCTGAATGGAAATTTGACAGCCATTATAAGGCTAAGCCTTAATTTCCTTAAAAAAATAGAAGAAGGAAAAAATGCAAAAAAGAAGATGAAGAAGTAGGTTAGGTTTATCGGAGTGAAGTACTGTCAAGATCAACCTTTTTGTTATGATAACCCTTTTTAATACTTTTTGAATTTTGCGAAAAAAACAAAAAAAACAGTGTTCCCTATAGTGAGCATCACATTGCAACTTTAGATTCTTGGCATATTGAATCAGAAGATTCTTGAGTTGGATTCACAGAGAATCATGAGCAGGATGAAATAAGAATCTTGTTCTGGAATCACAGAGATTCTAGTGCTGGATTCACAGAGAATCTTGCGTTGCATTTGCAGAGAATCTTGCGTTGCATTTGCAGAGAATCTTGCGTTGCATTCGCAGAGAATCTTGCGTTGCATTCCCATAGAATCTTGCGTTGCATTCCCAGAAAATCTAGCGTTGCATTCGCAGAGAATTTATCGTTGCATTAGCAGAGAATCTCGCGTTGCATTCGCAGAGAATCTCGCGTTGCATTCGCAGAGAATCTCGCGTTGCATTCGAAAGAAAAATCTTGCATTGCATTCGCAGAGAATCTATAACGTTGCATTCACAGAGAATCTTGTGTTGCATTCACAGAGAATCATGAGCTGGATGCAAAGAGAATCTAGTGCCGGATTCACAGAGATTCTTGCCTTGAATGCAAAGAGAATAATGAGAATATGCACAGATTCCCACAGACAATCGTGTGTTGGATTCATAGCGAATCTTGTAGTGGATTTACAGAAAAAATTGTCTGCAAATTATGGAGAATCAAGTCCTGAATTCACAGAGAATTTTGCGTTGCATTCCCAGAGAATCATGCGCTGGATGCAAAGAGAATCTTGTTCTGGATTTACAGAGATTCTAGTGCTGGATTCCCAGAGAATCTTGTCTTGGATACAAAGATAATATGCACAAATTCCCACAGACAATCGTGTGTTGGATTCATAGCGAATCTAGTATTGGGTTTACAGAGAATCTTGTGTTGGATTGGCAAAAAATATTGTCTGGAAATTACTGAGAATGAAATCCTGAATTCAGAAATAATATGCATGGATTCACACAGAATATAGTCTTGAATTTAAGATAATATGCACAAATTCCCACAGACAATCGTGTGTTGGATTCATAGCGAATCTAGTATTGGGTTTACAGAGAATCTTGTGTTGGATTTGCAGAAAAATATTGTCTGGAAATTATACTGAGAATGAAATCCTGAATTCAGAAATAATATGCATGGATTCACACAGAATATAGTCTTGAATTTACAGATTAAAGTTAACTGGCATTTACGCCCTTTTAGCCACCATTGGGACATGGAGTCTCGTGTGTTTTTCAGCTTTAACGGTGTGCAATAGCTTAATCAGCGATTAAACTTAATGGCAAACCACCCACCATCAGTCACACTGTCGTCTGAGTCCCATCAGTCACGTGTGCGCCAATTTAACGGCTAATTTAATCAGTCTTTTGGTTTGTGCGGTTTTGCCACCAGGGGGATTAGGGCGCCTGACCCTAGTTCGAAAGCCCCTAAAGAGCGGATTTACGAGCCCGCTTTGTCTCAGCAGCCTAAACGTAATAATTTGGCCAATGAAGATATGAATTCAGCTGAAAACGTCATTTATCAAACGCTTTTGTCCCAACCGGTTGGGACGCGATAAGGCGCGGCGCGTGACTGCAGCCTCAAGATAGGAGCGCCGTAGGGCATTTTATGAGGGGCCCTACCCCCAAAAGCAAACACATCCTCACGGCGCTTTAGCACCGGCCTTATTTCCACTATTACCAATTTATTACACGATGATGAAGTCGGGGCTAATAGAGATCTCGTGGAAATTATTTTACGGAAATAAGACTGGGGCCTTTTCGATTTTACCAAAGGCCCCAATAATCGACAAGGCCCTATAATTGAGGGCCTCTCTTATAAATGGAGGATTCTCTTTGCATCCTTGACAAGATTCGTTTTGCATCCTGGACAAGATTCGCTTTGCAGCCTGGACAGGATTCGCTTTGCATCCAACACAAGATTCTCTTTGCATCCTGGACAAGATTCTCTTTGCATCTAACACAAGATTCGCTTTGCATCCTGGACAAGATTCTCTTTGCATCCTTGACAAGATTCGCTTTGCATCATGGACAAGATTCTCTATGCATTCAACACAAGATTCACTTTGCAACCTGGACAAGATTCGCTTTGCATCCAACACAAGATTCTCTTTACATCTAACACAAGATTCTCTTTGCATCCTTGACAAGATTCGCTTTGCATCATGGACAAGATTCTCTATGCATTCAACACAAGATTCACTTTGCAACCTGGACAAGATTCTCTATGCATCCAACACAAGATTCTCTTTGCATCCTGGACAAGATTATCTTTGCATCCAACACAAAATTCTCTCTGCATCCTGGACAAGATTCGCTTTGCATCATAGACAAGATTATCTTTGCATCCAACACAAAATTCTCTCTGCATCCTGGACAAGATTCGCTTTGCATCCTGGACAAGATTATCTTTGCATCCAACACAAGATTCCATTTGCATCCTCAACAAGATTCGCTTTGCATCATGGACAAGATTCTCTTTGCAGCCTGGACAAGATTCTCTTTGCATCCTTGACAAGATTTGCTCTACATCCTGAACAAGATTCGCTTTGTATCCCAAACAAGGTTCCCTATGCATCCTTGACAAGATTTTCTTTGCATTCTGTACAAGATTCGCTTTGCATCCAACACAAAATTCTCTTTGCATCCTGGACAAGATTCGCTTTGCATCCTGGACAAGATTATCTTTGCATCCAACACAAGATTCGCTTTGCATCATGGACAAGATTCCCTTTGCATCCTGGACAAAATCCCCTTTGCATCCTGGACAAGATCCCCTTTGCATCCAACACAAGATTCTCTTTGCATCCTATTCAAGATTCTCTTTGCATCCAACTCAAAGATTCTCTTTGCATCCAAGACACAATACTCCGTGAACCCAAGTTGAATTTCGATGAATCAGCCATAAATTTCTGCGTATCAAAGCCCATTTCCGTGACCCATTGAGGAATGCTGAAGTTCAGGCATCAGCTGACCGCCAGGGGGCGCCGCGGTCGAGGGTCGCCCCTTCACGTAGTTATAAAGTAGCTTCGAATGTCACCAGTCGTAAAAAAGCGACTCGAAAACAATAAATTTTGAGTCGTAAAAAGAGCAGGTATCTCACAGGAGTTTAATGGACGGCCATTAAGGTCCCTTTGACCAGCGCCACCTGCCGACCCGCATTCCATGTGCAGTAGCTGCTGCTCCCCCCAGGGTGGGGTGACGTGTCAAGCGCCACCTGCTGGAAGTATTGTGTTGTCATTGAGTCCTGGCTGACCAGAGATGGACACGTCCGTCATCGGACGATGATTGACCATCGTCGAAAAGCAGCGGGGAGTCTGACCACCAGGGGGCACAACTTATCAAAGACAATAGGAAATGGTCGTGAATTAATTGTCCACCGGTGGCAAATGACCGCCATTAATAATAACCGAGACGACATCATTTGTCACGATAACGATGGAAACACGCACCAGCGATTGTCCAGCCTCCACGGTGCAGGTGGCGCTCCGAGCAAATTTATGAAAAATTGACCACACCAGTCGAGCTGGGTGGCATCGAGTATCTAGTGGAATCAAACGTCTGGACGTTTGAAACAATCCCTGAACTGAGCATATGTTACGAAAGTATGTTTTATACGTGCCGAAGCATGTTCTAAAACTGTTAGAATGAGTCGAGTGTAAGAGTGACTGCTGAAAAATGACAAAAAACTTGATTTTAAGGGCATTAACCAAAGCTCTGCTGGTAAGTTAACTTTAAAAACTAATAGTATACTTTGTGTTTCTGGAGCAACTTGTAAAAAAACATTTCCCTTTGGTGAATAAGCCATTTCTGGAAATTAACAAGATTTATACAGCACTGTAATGTGGTGATTTCGGAAAAGAAGGGGCCAAAACCCTTCCCACGAGGACCTGTGCTCGTAAGAAACCATGCGCCCAATTCTCTATGGCTAAGCTAATTAAGAAACCAAGATTTTGATAAATGTCCAGCAAGAAAATTGTCAAAAACAAGCCCGATTGTTGAAAAACCATTTCTGGAAATTAACATGAGTTGGAGAACAGCATGAGTTGGTAACTTGGAGAAAGCAAGGGCCAAAACCCTTCTCACGATGGACTGGTTCCTATGGAACCAAGCAGCAATGCTCACTGGCCACAGTAAACTTAAAACTCAAAATTTTATTTACAGTCCACCAAGAAAAATTACAAAAACAATTCTGATGGTTGGAAAAACTATTTCTGCAAATTGTTTCCACTCTCCGAGTGATATTTCTGGAATTCTATCATTGTAAGATCGGGTCCCTCGTAATGGATTACCGAACCACACTGGGTCGTTGCTCGCAGCGCCACCCTCGTTCGATATGCAAATTGTTTCATTAGACACCGAAACTCATTTGCATGGGCACCTTCGAACGACGTTGACATGTCCCGGTGTTAATTGAATCCCGCAGAAAACCACCATCGACCATTTCCGCGAGATCCGACTATGGGGTGCATAGAACAGAGGGGAGGGTGGGGGATAAAATGTCAGATTGATGCTATTACATGGGGAGTTGGGGGAATTGAGAAAACCAATAATATCCCAGCATTGGATTCATTTGAAAAACATGAAAAAAGGGGGCAGGGGGTGATGAAACAACCACCTCTTTGTTATTCATTACTATTCTAAGTCCCCCTCCCCCTTCACACCCCTCTCACTATGAGAAAACAGTCCACATGTTTAATTTCCCACTTTATTAAATAAATCCTGCAGGCGAGTCCCGCTAGGTGGCACCACTGCCTAGGCCATTGCCAGGTGCGCCCTAGCCTTTCTTGGGTCTCCCATCCCATTGATTGGTTCCCAAACAGAGAAATGGACTTGCCCAACAATCTGAAAACAGAAACAACCAGCAGTGACAGAGTAAAGGCAGGAAGTGGAACAGGACAAAGAAGAAAAAGCTTCACTCCTAGCTAAAGCTAGAGATCTTATTGGTTGGTGCAATATTCCTGCACATTTTTCCTTACTTTGCTATAACATTGGCATCTCAGGTGCTGACTGTGGGTGTATTAAATTGAATTGAATCATGCGAGCTACATGCTTGCAGAAAAAACAGCAAAAATATGTATGTGTCCATCGACGTAACATGTCACATGCGTAGTCTTGGTCTGGTCTCAAGTTGTCTGATACTTTGAAAACTGTCCAGTCATGTGTCTGAGGTGGTGGTGTGTGGGGGCACAATACCTAAAAGGCAAAATGGCTGTGTCTGAAAGATGGAATTGTTGGAAACCACGAAAACCACAACCAGGATAGCCGACATGACAATTTTGGAACTTGACTACTAGTGAGCACCATCTAATGTCTAGTTCACCATCTCCAACCACAAATGTTGTAATGACCCCATGCATAAATGCGCAAGTAATCAGTGCAACTAATCCTCCATTTTTAATTAATTCTGTTTCATTAGCACGCAAATTGCAAATTTCACTGTCTCGCAATAATTCACTTATTCAAATGAGATGCAAATAAACATATCAATTAAGTTGCAGCCCAAAATAGAAACCTTTTGTTTTCGCTCTTAGACCTAGCTTCCAGCAGATTAATCAAGGGCCCTATGGCGAACAGGTCATTATCGCGGTGCATTGTGGGGGTGTGGGCGTGCTTATCCATGCATGGTGCATTTTAACAAGCAGCCATTAAGAAACGTGAGCTTGCAATTTTAGACCATTAAATAATTATGAAATTCTCGTTTTTGCAAATATGATATCTTGAAACCATGTGACGCCATCTTGGGACACATTCACATCTTTTTATAAACCATATCCTATGCTGATTTTTACAGCCAAGACATGACAAGTCATATCCTGTGGCTGTTTAGATTGTTTTGCAAGACTGACCATGTAGCAAGTTGATGGACATGGGCTTAAATGACCACTGACCATGTGACACCCTGTACACCAGAAATTAATATAGACGAAATTAAGGCTGCATTTCAGTTAGTTAATTAACTGCAATGCAAAAAATGATGTCTGATAAGAGTCCCCACTTGCCCACATTGAAAGGCTTAATTGGATAGCCTCATAAACCTCATTAACAAATGTTTAATTAGAGAAATAAAAATAAGGAACGATTTGCAAGCCTACCCCAAAGGGCCCTTAATTGAGGGGGTTCCAGCTGAGGCCATTTCGCCTAATTCTCGATGGAAAACAATTGGAAATGACATCAAATGATTGGAGCTCACTTAAGGCACTTAGCACGTTTCCAAATAAGCCCCATCAGGCCCATTATGGGCGGGTCACGTGACGTCATAAATAATTCCGTTAGTCGCAAATTTGCGCCCATAAAACAACTTCATTAAGGAGGGTGGCAATTAAGGCGACGAGCCATTGTCACGAATATGCCAATTAGTAAGACCTAATTTGCATACTTAATGTACCCATAAGGCTTTGCGAAACCACAGTCGAAGCACAAAATGGCGGCATCAAAAGCTGTGTTTTTGACAGAAAACAAAACATTTTATATTGTTAACAATGATATTTATTTAAGTTAAATTAGTAAAGTTTGTCAAAAATGCTGCATATTTCAAAAATTTGAATTTTTTTTAAACAACCAATTTGCGCTAATGATTAAAAAAATTCAAAATTTCACTTTTGAAAAACATCGAAAGTTTCTTCAAATGTTTAATATTTGTTAAAATTTTTGTATAACTTCAAAAACGAAATGTTTAGAGGATGTCAAAAAGGACGACATTTCAATAAATTGATTTTTCTCACAAAATCAAATAAAATAAATACCCAATTTGCGTAGTTTCTCAAAAAAAAAAAACATTTACAATTATATGTTTTAAATTAACACCGTTTTTGAAATGCAAACATCGATTGAACCACCATTGAAAATTTCATGAAAATTGGAATATTTGTCGCAAAAATTGCATAATTACTAAAACCAAACTTTAAATGTTTTTCAAAACAGTCAATTTGTCTTCGTAATATCTTAATTTTATGAAATTATTAACTAAAAATGTATAAGCGAGAATAAATTGGTATAAATTGGTAGACTTTTCATCCTTTTTCGAGGAAACAAAAATTTCAAAACCTAGAAATTTTCATTTCATTCACAACGGAAAAAATTCGATTATTATCAGTGAATAAAATAACAATGAAAAATAATTAGTGGTTTAAGTAATCTTGCATTAATTAGTTAATTAAATGGTGAGGTTTGTAATGGCAGGTTTATCTACACGTGGCTAATCTTCAGGCCTTTATCTTCTAGCAGAATACAGGATGTGAAAGTGATTTACGAAATTAAACCACTTAATTAAAAATCTAAAAATGCGACTAATTAAGCAAAGTTCAGCTCTTTTTCCCCCTGATTTTCAGCACAAGGAGGTTGATTTTTAGCCGCTGAGCAGCTGCTTAATTAAACATTTCAAACGAACAGGTGGCCCTCTAGTGGTCTGCGAGCCCATCATGTTAACATGTTAAAATGTTCTGTTTCTGAACATGTTAAACAGTTGTCCACAAGTTCATGTATGACAAAATGCTGACGAATATGGATGGTGTAAAAATGTGAAAAACAACGTTTTTAACATTGACATCAACATTAATATTAGAATTTTCGAGTCCAACATGTTAAAACGTTCTATTTCTCAACATGTCAAACATCTGTTTTAAGTGGTAGTAACTGATACTAACAAGTATGGACATTGTGGCAAAAGTTTGACAAGCACACATTTAACATTATTGCCAAGCAGCCCAAGATTTATGAGCACATTTGGCACGTATCCTTCTGAACATGTTCAAAATTGACATTCCATAAGCGTAATGACATGGGGAAACATCTAAAACGTTAAAACAATGCAACTGAAGCAGCATTTTACATGTCTCGGCTGAAAAATTCCGTCACAGTGCGCGCCTGCTGCGTAAAACCAATCAGCCAAAAAATTAACATGGGGCGCAATGCATTTTTTGCACGTTGAATTCTGCTGCCGTTTCGCGACATGTTTTTCGAACACAAAACTGATTGCACCACGGGACGTTATCTGAATGCCAGCAGCGCCAGCGCCGCCCTGGTGGCTAACAACTTGGATAGTTATCGAATGGCGAACGTGCGAAATTGCCAAATTCCTCAGTATCAAATTTTTATGTTAATTAGCAGCATTTTTTTCGTTGGAATTATTTATGAAGCCCCCTCGGACGCAGGCTTTCAGATTCCGAGTAATAAATAAGGCTTCCCACTGGTTCTGCGAGTGCTGACGCCCTCTGGCGGTCAGCGCCAGCGTCAGAAACTTGGGTGGCCATCGCCGCCATGCGGTCATCAGGGGTCAAATGTGTCATCAGGGGTCAAATGTCAGCACCCGGTGCACGCGCGATCAACGAGCAACGTCATCGTCGCCCCCCGTCGACGAGTCGTGAGACGTGGCGAAAGACGGGGCAAGAAAAAAAAATTAACATGGGAGGCAATGCATTTTTTGCAGCTTGAATTCGTTTTGATTCGCTTCCCAAAAGCGCTACTGTCGAGTTCGTTGTCCAGTGCCTGTCAGGGCTACGAATCTCGTTCGATGGGACCGGAATTGCCCAACCGATGAAAATTAACATGGAACGCAATGCATTTTTCGCAAGTTTAAACGCGCCGCCGTTCGCGTTTGGAACGTCGGCGTGGCTCGCCGCTCGGGGGATCGTTTCGAGCCCTTTACCAGCAACAGAAAATTGCGAAACACTAGCTAAATACGTTCGCTAACGCCTGTAGAACGGCCCTTCCCTGTTTCCAGTTTTTTCGCCTGATTTACATGGCGCGCAATGCATCTTTGGCAAGTTTAAACTCGCCGGCGTTCGCGTTTGGAACATCGGTTAGGCTTGTTTCTTGGTGGATCGTTTCGAGCCCCTTGCCAGCAACAGTAAACTGCGAAACACTAGCTAAATACGTTCGCTAACGCCTGTAGAACAGCCCTTTCCTGTTTTCAGTTTTTTCGCCTGATTTTACATGGCGCGCAATGCATCTTTGGCAAGTTTAAACTCGGAGGCGTTCGCATTTGGAACGTCGGCTAGGCTCGCCGCTTGGGGGATCCTTCGAGCCCTTTGCCAGCAACTTAAAACCACCACCAACTCTTTAAATGCATTGTATAAAGGCTGCGAAACGGCCCTTTCCTGTTTCCAGTTTTCTCGCCCAATTTAACATGGCGCTCAATGCATTTTTGGCAAGTTTACTTTCGCCACCGCTCCTTTCGAGGTTGCTCTAGCAAGTTGCGGTTTTCGCCGTTGTTGTCGGCTCGTGTAGGGGCTCCCCCTGAGCCACCCTGCGCCCCCCTACGCCGTCGGCGGCCATTTTGTTCCAGGCTCGAATGCCATGTCGCGATAAAATCAGAAGTCATTTCCTCCGCGCACAAAGCGCTTACACATCGATGCACAAAACGCTGCAACAATGGACGCGCCACTCGCTCCATTATCGTTTTAAAATTTCATCCCCACCCCCTGTTTGATTTTTTTTTGCTGCCCATCCGCCCACTATCGTACTTTCCCCGAATTACGGGTTACACGCCTGACAAAACAGGCCCCGCCCATTCTTCTGTTCGGATCCAAAATGGCGGACCACCCTCGACAACCCCTTCACCCCCACCCCCACCCACGCTTCCTACCTTATTTATTCCGACACAATGATATTAAAGCGCTTTAACGCGTAACGCGTCAGCCCATGGAACGCATTCCTGGTGTTCAAATTCGAACGAAAAATAACTGCGAATTTTGGTCCCTGGGTCACCAGGGGGGATATCCAGCATCGCATTTTCTGCGTTCCTGGAGCATTTTTAACTTGAAAAGAATGCATTCCCTTCCATAACTGCGCGCGATTTATGGGTCAGCCATGCACGTTTTCTTGCCGCTCTCACTGGATCTGAGTTGCAAAAATTAAAGCCCTTAGCATAAAAAGTGCTGAGCCTAACCATGTAGCGAATGCATTTTATGCAAAAGGAAAATCAAAAATTCGCCTGACTA
>JAQFYZ010001115.1:0-27340 GCA_034695085.1 Cylindroiulus punctatus | reverse complement strand
AATTTTTATTTTTTGGTTCCAATCTATCTAGTGTAAATTTTCTATTTTGCCAAACGGGGTCCTGACCCCTGGAACCCTGGATCCGCCACTGCATTGGTGATTAAGTATTGAAACATTGGCATCATCAATTAGTAAGGCAAACACGAAGATTTTGCAGTACATGTATATCGATATAAGTTAAGCTATAACTTACTTTGTAATTTTATTTATGGTGGCTCTATCATTTTGGGACATGCAGAAATTTCCTAAATGTGTATACCTTTTGTTTCCAGCTCTTTTGTATCACATAAATCATATACGCTATGCAAAACGAGCTAAATAAGCTGAAATTATAACAAATTGTTGTTTGAATTAATTAGGAATTAAAATATCCTAGACAGTATGAATGGCTCTATCATTTGGGACAGACCTTACATGTAGGGCTGCTGTTTAGGATGCTATGCACATGGCATTTCCAGTTGTTTCACGATACATCTCTTTTTGCGATCTAAAGATCGAGAGATTGTGCTGTACTTAATGTACTAGTGAGACAACAGCCCGTTTTGCTCGTTGTTGTTATCGATGCAGTTCGTTTTCGTATCGAATGCCCAAAACATGTATGGGCTGTTTTCATCATTGTTAAACTTGGGTGAATTTCTGAAGATTTGGATTGGGACAACAGTAGAAAACGATGTACACTCCCACGCAGTGCTCCGCACCATCAACGCCTCATGACACTGTTTCAAGCTTGAGGTCATTCTCGAGCACACCCGACCTGAAACAGTTCCTTCGACTCGAGCCTGTTTCAGCATTCCCAGAAATTGTCGGAAATGCTCGCGCCAATGTCTGGTAAAGTTTGCGCAGACAGCATTGTTGAGAAGAACACTAAAATCAACGCTTTGTTGGCAGCCGGCCTCAATCACCCTAAACCCCCCACTCATAACTCAAACTGACGGAGTAAGACAATGATGCATTGTGTTTTCCGAACTCCGCAGGGGGGCAGCTCACCCCATGAGAAAATTTAGCTGGCTGCAACCCCTTGCTGTTTATGGGTCCTCTGAAGCCAGAGATTTGCCTTTGCATTTTCTCTCGTTTTATGGTGACACGCTTATTATCTTCGCACAATAGGCGTGCTCGAAACTGAGTTCGATCTCGAGTACACGAGGTCGTCCAGTGACACCGAATTTGCCTACCGTACAACACCCTGTAAATGCACTACCCGTCCAGGCAACGCCCATAAGAAAGCTTGAAAGATGGTGCAGGTTGAGGCTTCATGGGTGGTTAGATTTTCAAACCAAAAGTTAATACTGGAATTTGTCTCAGCCCATTCCCGAAACGAGGAGACGCACCGAAAATAGACCAAAAATGCCCGCAAAAACCAGCCAAAACTTAAACAAGACTTGACATATGGTGGATCATCACTCCACCACTCCACCATGACCAAAAACGCTTTTTTTTCCTTCTCATTCTGGGGCGTTTAGGTGCGCCCAGAGTGCACGTACTTTGGTGCAAACACGTGGTATTTCTGTCCGGACGCCCCACTGTGGCAAAAAATCTCCTGTGCCGAATTCAAAAGCATCAGGAGGTCCTTTGACGAAATTCTAACTGACAGCGATTGTTTTTAACCTGTGCAAAGATGGGAGACTATGGGAGAGACCCTGAAGACCTCCTCGGTGCACGTGTGCTGCTCTCAAATGCTTGAACAGTTTGTGGTTTTAGTCCCCCGAGGTACCTTAAACATAAAGGGTAACATGAACGAGTGGTTTGTAATGCAAAGCATTAGGGCCAGATATCAAACGAGATTATTGTTGGTGACCAACAATACCACATTTACATGCATTGTATGTCAGGTGCTGAATGTCCTGCAGAACGCTAATTTTACTGCACCCTCTGCTGTACATTAGTTTGCACACATGAGCATATCCAGCATGTAAATGTACATGTACTTTTGTAGTTTCTGTTATGAATAAAAATAATAAGAAAATTCGGCTGATATACATGTAAGATTCTTCTTATGCTGGGATTCAAGTGTTACTATTCAGCTTGATAAATTCATCAGGGTTGACAAGCTTGCCATGAAAAATGACATGGTCCTATAGGCATCTCTACCAATATATGAGTAATGAGTTGCTGTAAAATAGTTGCACAAGTTGGAGTATCCAAGTTCATATGGACCATAAACCTGGAACATCTGGAATTGCCAGGAAAATTTGAACGGCATATGGAATTACGTTGAAAAAGTCCTGATGGGAATTCAACAAATCAACAATACACATTTCACATACAGTACATGTACATGTACATGTAGCTAGTTATTGGTTGAGATGGCAAGCAATTCTATGGAAGAAGTTAATAATGAAACCTTCAACTTAAAAACTTATCTAAATTTGCTGTTTGCTTTGATTGTCCTGTTTATACACTGGGTTACAATGCATGTACATATGTATGTACTTGCATATGCACATACATGTATGTACATGTATAATGTATTTAGCAATAAATATAGCATGGCATGGTGGTCAGGAAAATTGATTTTGAAACGTGCAAATGTGAGGGAAGACGATTTCATTTCTGTTGGAAAAATGTACACGTTCGCAACGTTCTTTTGTGATCAAAAAACATTGACCGTAATTAATATCGTGGTTATTGTCGAAATGGCACTCGAAATTATAGCAACTTGATTTCACCTCTGGATCGTGGGGCAGACAATTAGGCGTCAACTACACAGGTACGGCCGTCGTTACACGATAAAAAGCGATTTAATCTGGAATTTACAATTAGTTTAATTTTAATAAGGTGGTGGGTTTTCTCTGGCAATAAAGCAAAACTCATAAAACCGTTAGGTGTTTCTTTTTTATGCCCACGTCGCGTCGCGGTTGGCAAAAAAAATCAATGATAATCAAGATGAGTATCTGGAAACAGGTATTTTTCGAGTAACGTAACAAAGGAACTTCCTTCTACTGTCTTCCCAAATGTACGAAGACCCGAATATTTATGGCCGTGGTCCTCTTGGTGAGCCAAAGGAGCCCAGGGATGGGTGGTAAAAACTTGCAGCTGAAAAAGTTGGTGGTTCCCCCCACGGGCTTTTTTGTTCACTTTTAATACGTTTGGACGGCTATCGTTACACGAGTCTATCTTGATTGGTTTGTGGCCCCAGGGCTCTTGGGGGCTCATTGAGTCAGCCGAAAGGGGCCAGGTAGAACAGGTAAGAGGTCTTCAGCCAACCTGCTTCACCTTTACAATACAAATCATTGAAATGTGAAAGGGACCCCATGGCTCTAACAAGAGGGAGAAAATGAGCACATTCTTAGCCCAGCTATTCATAAAATTGCTTTAGCGGCTTCTTAAAGACCCACCGGTTCCAATTATGCACAGGGTGAGAATTTATGCCATGAGGTTGTCACTGTGAGGCCATGGGGTGGAGATTGGAAACAAACTGAATTCAGAAATGGCCATGGTCGATGGACGGACGTTTTTAAGGCCCATTGAAAGTGCCTGTGACTTTGGGACACCCTGCATAAAATTATCAAATGCAATTTCTCCTTTCCTGATCAACATATTAAAATAATTTTTTGTAAACATTAACAGGGACTCGCGTTTTTTGGGATGTCCTCTTGACAACTTATGTAAATGTATGTGATATTAATAAAAACGATAATTCTATGTTTAACCTTTTATTTCGCTTTATGGGCGATAGACGGCAGCACCTGCCATCTGAATGAGAATATAGGAGATTTACTGTCGCTGGCAAAATAAAGAACATCTGGCAAAATTCTAAAAACGAAATGTCTTTTCATTTTATATAGCGCAGGAACTTACTATCAATATAAACTTTGAATTAAAACATTTAGTTTCATTTCAAATTATCATATATCTGTCAAAATTTATCAAAATTCAATTGCAAAAAATCACTTAATGGGCTTTAAATTGCTTTCTGTGAGCTGGATAAAGCAACTACCCCACATGACAGCCTTAAATACTTTTTAGTCCATTTGTCGTTATGACGATAAAGGACCATGGTTGGATGGTCAATGCAGTTATCCCAGACGGATAGTCAGTGACCCCCACGACGCATTTGGCGTGCATAAACCGTTCATTCTGAACTTGTCTCGGTCAACTCCCAGATTGGTCGATCAGATGCTCAGCCAATCTTCGAATTCACACCGATCGTCATGAATATTAAACAAAGGGTTTGCCGAATTATCGAGACTAGCGTGACTAACACTGCCAAGTCGTAGTTGATAACGTGAAAAATGTTTTGTTGCAAAAGTGGTCGATTGAAGGGATATAAAAGTACACGAAATCGGACATCATTAGCATTTTTGACAATGACTGATGGACATGAGAAAATCGAGACTGCTAGGTAGTGTTGGCTGCCTCATGCACTACTACTACTGTGTATCATACTGTATGGCCAATGTTCAGTTCCATTTCGAACCTGTGCATTTGTAATCAATTTAATGTTTGACTAATCACGGTGTGCGTTCAATTGAAACAACACAGGTGCAAATACCAAAAAAAAATCTAAAAATTTAAAAAACACCAATTCTTGTATAGGCAGGCCTGTGTATAGGTTCATATTCGTGTTCATGTATAGTAGGCTAAAATGTGCATAATATACGATATAGGCACGAGTCAAAATATTGTCTCATTTCAACCACATTCAGTTCAGGTCTTATGCTGATAGTGATCAACTTGCATGAAAATCCTCTTTTCGTGTACCTGTTTGCCCTCTGGCAAAGTGTATAACAAGTTGCCGTTCAAAAGTCACAGCCTCCTTCACGCCATAAACCCTATTATTTTCAGCTCTGATATACGTGGTTTAAAACCTGACCCAGTCTAAGCGTTTGCCAAATTATTCCCTTCGCTAACTGTTCCCCTCCTTTCCTTCAGTAAATTCTGACCTCTTATTAGGAGGTGATATTCTATAAAAAATATATGAAACCTTAAAAGCAAAACATGTACTTTCCACATATCATAACTATGCATACTCCATACACGTGTAATGGATGGCTTTTAAAAAGGTTAGTAATTAGGAGACGTGGAATGAACAGTACGCTAAGTTAATCGTAAAATTCTGAAATTATACAAACCAGGAATTAATTTTCAAGCTTGAGATTAACCTAAACTATACAATGTACCGGTATGCATATAGGAGTGAGACCAGAATAATTAAGCTTCAAAGGTATATTTATGATCAATTTTGCGTGTGTTTCCATAGTAACTGTTTGTGCTTGCACTGCTGATATTTATGATTTTAAATACCGATGAATTGTCATTTGCTTGGCCATTGCAATAGGCCTATACTGGAGATGATTTAGTGAAAATTGGGTTTATCGGACAAATAGTGAATTGTTAAGTGTATTTCTTCGTGTTATTTTGCCCCATATAATTTCTACCGCCAATGTAAACGTAAAGCATTTCTTGGAATTCTTGAATTTGAAAAAGTGCTCAAAGATTTCATGTTCATGTACATTTAAAAAAAAAGATCCTGGGCAATGGAACATGAAAAATACATGTAGGTTCCTTTGTTGTGAAAAAGTCTCATGGAACCTTTTAGGCAACTTGTGTCGAGGTGTAGATGTTATATATATTAATGTATATAGTATACTATTAGTGCAATTTTAGCCACACGCTTCTACATGTGCAGGCTCTTATCTTATCTATTTCTGTGCGGTTAGCGTCCGACAACTTAACACTTCACTTAAGGACCACTTAGCCTATATCAGAAGTGTGGCAACATATGTTGCTATTTTCATCGTATTGCCAGAAAACCCCTCATGTAAAATTTGGAGAAGCAGAATTTCTAATAATCCTTCTTCTAGCTCCTGAATAACTTACTGAATTGTTTGTTTTCAAGAACTTTGATTAATTTTGAAAAAAGTATGATGTCTTAAGCGAAAATATATTCCCAACTCTGAAGTTTCCATCATGTACATGTATTGGGCACACATTTTAAGATTTTAAGCTACATGCATAAGACCTACATGTACATGTGAAAGTAAACATGATACACTGTAGCTAGGCTATGGAAAATTGCTTCCTGGTGAGTGATTAGAATGTTTGGCTTTCTTCAAACAGCCCTTTTCACATACAGTAATTCGAAGACAGGAACTGCGTCCAGCTGTTTGGCATAAGTTGTAAACTAGACTTACATGAGCATTGATTGGGGAGCCTGAAACTGCGATTGTAAACAAGTGGTTCGCGAATGAGGGTTCCAAACAGAAAGTTACATCGAGCAACTATCGATGAGACAGTAAATAAAACAATCTCCGAACTACATGTATGTATTATCACAGATGTGTCTATATAGGCAAGCACTGAAATAATAATTATATAATAATCATAATAATTTGCTTAGAAATGATGCGGTGATTTTGAAACAAAATTTGACGATAAGATAAATGCAGGACAGAATTCAAACGAGCATCTTGATGATTGCCATTTATCTTTGCTTTACACCTACAATGTATATACTCGCAGTATGAATATCGGTCGTCGTTTGTGAATGCATCCCAACAATGATTGGTTTGAAAATAATGATGTTCTGTGAATAGCTCAGGAGGAAATCGAGTCTGACCAAAGGAGATGCTGCAAAAAGCCAGTCGGAATTTTAATGCATTTTCACAGCATTAACAGGCATATTTTATTGGTGCATTTCATTATACCTTAAGTGTAACAAAGTTTGTTAGTGAAATCAATTTCATTACAAATTTTGGCATTTTTGGACTGCACTGCACTGCAATGCACGTAGACTTATCTTAGTTTCATAGTTACAATGATCACCAAGCAACATTTCACATGCAACATGTCATTTTTCGACTATTTAACCCAGAAATGGCCTTGGCACTCACCTATTCATACCAATTTAAATAGTCAAAAACTGCAGTTAAACTGGACTGGTGAAGTCGTATTACAAAGCAATGATCACACATCACACGCTGTAGCCTGTAGGCTATTTGATAATATGTACTGCAATAACATTTAGTTACCTTTGATTGGATGCGAGCCATGATCTCTTGAGCTGCATGCTGGAAGCTGATGGACACTCTCTCCGAGACATCCCCTGTTCCTTGTTCAACAACCCGAGCCAGTAAGCCAATCCAATGTGCGATGTTCTTCTGGGAAATTGCTTTGTGCTGTTATGTTGCTCGATTGTATTTCGATTGCAAATGGCCCAAAATGCCTCCAATGCGTGTTTGCCCGTCAATAGGCAGCTTCTTTCCTTCACTGCACCACAACCTCCACTCTTGTCTAGCCTTGCACAAGAATGAACCTCCTGAACTGGATGGCTTTTGCTTCAGCGTCCACAGTGAGAACGTCATGGGGAAAGTGGGAACCTTGTTTGTACATTGCTGCACAAAAGTTGCAAAGCTAATGCTGCCCTATGTAAATTTGGCGCAATTCCATTGATGGCGCATCAAGAAATTTGGTCTTTCACGTGGTTTGGTATACAAATTTTGCCACATTGTTTGATGTCATTATGGCAGGGTTCACACGCACCTAAAAAGTCAGGGAAAGTCAGGGAAGGGCAAAATGGTCAGGGAGAGTCAGGGAAAACTGTGATATTTTCTGGTAAATCAGTTAGGCTATATACACTGTAAACCGTAAAGGTACAAATGCAGTTTTTGTGGGGTACATTTGCACCCCATATATCAAATATGTACCCAAAAGGATGAAATGATTTAAATATTTTCACCTCAAGGTACAATATGAATGGGTAAAAATGTAGACTCGTATGTACCCATAGGGTGTGTATATAGTTTCAAAACATTTGTACCCTTAAGGTTCAACATTTGTACTTTTTCCGTTTAGAGTGTAGTCTGTTACACCTCCCCTCTCCCTGAAATATTGGAGAAATCCACAATATTGCTATGCAAACAAAATTTTGGCAAAAACCGGTTCACTTTTTTGCATTTTGTTTGCAAAATTTTTCCAAAATTGGTTCATTTTTTCCATTTCTTTGCAAAAAAAATTGCATATACCAGTTCATTTTTTAAGTCAGGAAAATTTTCTTGGGTTGTCAGGGAAAGCCAGGAAGATGACTTTGTAAATTTGAGTATGCACCCTGTATGATTTCCATCGATGGAAAATTTTCAAAACAATCCTAACATCCAGCCTGCTCCGCTGCTGATATCCATTTCATCTTGTTTTTCCGTATGTACAGTAAACATTGCTTTCATTATATATACATGTACTCAAGATTTTTATTCACATTCAAGATATGCAAATTGTTTACAGCAGTTTTCTTGAATAACTTTTAAACGGAAATATCATGTGTGGCAATCGTCAACGTATAATTTGTTACTCATTAGTCTTTGTCAGCATAATGTGAGATATGTTGCATCCAGGGCCTGGTTGTATCCTTGTTAAACATTATTGGTTAGATTCTGAAATTTCTATTAAGCTTCGCCTGCCTTCGTAGTTAACAACACCCCCGTTTCTGCAAAGGTTAGAAATATCCTATTAATTCATTACATTTGATCTCGTGATACCTGGCTGCTATACTGGAATTATGCATATGTAGGCGGTAGCAATGCATTATCGAAATCAGTAAAGCATTAAACTTATAGTCAAATAAGTCATCCATTTCCCATATTTATAGTTATATTCTGTGTAGTATATGATTTCAACTTAAGAATGGTACTACCATGTCGTGTACTCAACAATAAGGAGTACATGTACATACAGTATATGTTGTATAAGAATAAAATGCATACCTTTTCTTCAAATAGGCACCATATGTCACAACAGTGAGAATTATGCCAATCAAAAAACAGCTTATAATTATTAATATGAATGGCGCAACACCTAGACAAAATAAAGAAAATTGCATTTATGTTATGTTGTTTGGGCTTATTTCAATATTTTACTGGTTTTCATATCCATAAATTGGGAATAGTTTTAAATTCATTTGATCATCGTGAGTTGCAATGCTATTTTTGTATAAATAAATGGAAGGAATATACATTAGGTCACTCAGTTAATTCTCTCACGAAACCGTGAAAGCATTTTTGCTTTTTTGAAAGACGTTTAAAATAAATCGTAATACACATACCTAAGTGTATTCCACCTTGCATATTTTCGTCACTTTCCAGAGCTATAATTAATATAATATAATAATATAATATAATATATTTTACGCCGAAGTGAGATTTCACACAAAAAATACTGAAAATTGTGATGTACCTTCATGTTTTTGCTTTCCATTATTGGAAAGTCCCTCGTTTGTAGGAGCTATAAAATAATATAAAATTAACATTGTAATGATCACTTGAACATAGGCTTGCAACGAAAATTATGAAAATACATGTACTCGCATATGTAAATACGTTTACATTGCGCGTCGAAAGCAGTTGGGCAATTAAGGGTCCACATTTTTCTCAAAATATTCTTAATTGGATGCAAAGATCTTTGACAAACAAAATCTATATCCGTACAGAATCTGTATGTACCTGTATTTGTTTGATTATCGGTATTTAGGCCTTCGGTTGGTTCAGGATCTCCGGATTTAGGTGTTGCTGTTGTAAAAATGTCATCATTTGAAATACTGTTTTTTCTTAAAAATCGTCAATTCTACAATGTTGACGTTAAGCCAATTTCAAACTGCTGTATAATAAAATAAGTGCTACCTGCACTTGTTGGAAAGTAACTAGGATTTTGTTCTTCGGTTGATCCAGAATGAGATTTTTTCAAAACAAAAGAATCATGATGAAAAACGTGTTACTTATGTTGCTTAATATAGACGTGAATAAATCATGCAATTAAAATTCCAAAGTTCTGTATACAAACTAAGCTTATACTAAAATATACCTGCAGTCGTTGGAAAAGCAGTTGTTGGAATTGGTCCAGACTGAGGTATTTCTAACGTAAAAGAAATACCATTTGAAATGCATGTTCGTGTTCCTTACATTTCGTAAATTTTACTATTGCCTTGTTAAAATTACTTAGAAAATTACAGGTTCAGATATTTACAGGTTCAAATATTTTTTAAACTAAATGTGAAGTTAAGCCTCGAGGTATCATTTGTTTCTCCTGCAGATACATTATTAGTAACAAAACCTGATGATTTTGATATACCTGTTGCTGGATACTGGCAAATGTAGCTGTTCTTATCAGAGCACTGAGCTGAGTTCCAACTTTGGGCAAATCTGTAGCATTCTTCTATATGTTCATGCGAATAGTCTGTCTTTCCTGCATGAAGTCAATGTCAAGTTATGTAGATAATATAACAGATTAAAGGTTCTGCTGAACTTTACTAACTTTGTGTACTTATTGCACATAGATTATGTACTAACTTATTATTTTGTACTCATCATTTGCTACTTATTCATTCTATGTACAGATATTAACTCATTGACCCATGCAACCCCATGCTATTAATAAATACATAATTATGCCGAAATGCCGAATTTTCAAGTTTTCCAAGAGTACCATTTTCTAATTGGATGTATATAGTAAAACATTCGGTATTCTTACCATGTGAATAATGTATGCCACAGGTATATGGATTCATTCTTTCTCCAAGTGTGGCACATGATTTGTATGATGAGCCAGGATTGTCGGTGGACCACCGTGTAAAATTTACTCTTGTGTTGTCGTTATGAACCCATTCATTATTTTTGTATTGCATGTCTAGCCATGAACCTTTAATCCTTTTGGAAGAGAATAGACATGGAGGGAATTATTGCCAAATACTCCCAAGAAAGTTTTAACCCAAAAGCATGAATGAAGTGTAACGGCAAATAGGATCTTGTGAACGAGTCGAAATGAATTGAATTCATAAATTCATATTCAACACTGGAGAACTCTGTTCTTATCAAACGAATGTTATCATCATTTTGTATGTACAATCAAGTGAAAGCATCTGGAAAGAAGTGAAGCACTTTTTACCATGTAAATTTCAAGGCCAGTCCTGCAAAGACGTCTTTAATCTCATTTTCCGTCATTGTCAGCCAGAATCTAAGTAAAACGGAAATTCGGTAACGTTAGAATGTCTGTGACAAGCTTCTCCAGTTTTATTTATTTCATTTTCTAACATTTATAATTTTACCAATTAAGAAGATTATTTCAACCTTCTGGTTGAATAAAGTCAAAGCCCTTGATTTACTGGTTTTAATTTAAATCATCGGTTTGTACATACGAGTTTTAGCAGTTTAAAATGTATTCAGAATATTGCTCTTAATTTTTATGGTATTTTGATAGGGGGAACTTTACTTACGTATCGTTGTAAATCAAGCCTCTGATAAAGGTGTCAATTTCTTTCGATTTGATGAGGGCCAACTGTCCGCCACGAGCCTTGCATTTCTTGTTTGCTTGATCATAAGGGGCAAATTCATGGGAAGGTTCGTAGCAGGTTTTTCCAAGAATATTTGACTTCGATGTGCACTTATTCTCTGAAATGTTCATCATCAAAATATTTTGAACCTAATTTTCCAATCTGTATAAGAAGTAGTTTACGTTTTGTTTTATACGTAGAAATTCTTGACTATAATTACCAGGAAATTCGCAGACGTACAAGAAATTCATGTAACAATATTCATCGTCCCATGATAAGTTTTTGTGCATCAGCAGACTGGCACAATCTTGTACACCTGCGTTGTTGTTAGGTTCTCCAACATCCCAATTTGAGTATTGCACTGGTTTGGTTCCATCTTCAAATCTCCAATCTCCTTCCCCTTGCTTATCATGCAAGCCAAACCAGTAGCAGTGCAGACTACATTATAATGACAAATTACATTGGTATCAAATGCATTAAATGACTAACAATAACACACCACTTTTGATGTAGTGGATGAACATGACAACCAGATTGGCCCAATTTATTTAATTGCTTTCAGACTATTGCAGATCAATGGTATCGAACTGCATGTTGGTTTGTAGTCAAAATATCCTTTACACTTGCAAATGAATTACTATATGCAGACTTACAAGTTTCGCATCCGCAGCCTATGAAGAAATACGTGCGTTTCGTAATCTCTAATAATTGCCAGTGATCCACCACTTTCCTTGCATAGAGTTTTGGCTTTGTCATACACAATTTCATCATCATCGCTTATTGCATAACACATTTGTTTGTGTCGGTAGGATCCAACAGGGCATCCTTTTTCTGAAATTAATTGCAATTACAATTCAGGTCTATTCTAATCATTTTCATATACAGTAAGTTTTACTATGGTGTACCAAAATCGATAAATATAAGTTACATAAGGTTAAAAATGATCTAGTGTATGAACATGACAATCAGAAATATAAGTTATAATTGTTATTAACTTAATAACTCTTTGAAAGTGCATGATTCCGAGATATGGGAAAAGAAGAATCAATGGCAATGCAGCGTTGTTTATATCTTTGATATTGTACAAGTAGTTTACTGATGCCAAAAACGATCTACTCATTTGGTGTTCACTTTTTTGTTTAACAATTATGCTTCTGATAATTTGCTTTTGTGAATGCTTTTCCCAATACCATTTTATTCACTAGATGCTTATATAAATCAGGTATTAAATGCAACTTCTGCACTATATATTCGGTAAAGCAATGTTATCGTTGCAGTTGTGCTATCTTTTTAGTTACAAAATTATGAATAATTCATAAACTTCCGTTATGTAAATTACCTATTCATCAGTTTATAGTTACAGTTGCAGCATTTCCTATATAGCTGGTTTGGACTTGTATTGATAAAATACACGTACAAGTGTCCTGATCCAGAACTTTTCACACACAAAAAATAACACGTAAAATGTTAAATCCGTGAACAAACAGCATATACATGTATATGTATTAGAAATGTGTGGGGAAGAAAAGTATAAGTTTGAAAAACAATCTGGTAATAACAATAGGCCTACATCCAATATGATATACAAGGCAATACGGTATATATTAAAGGATATACCATTGATGAAATATCGATTAACACGTGTTCACTGTGCATATTGTGGAATCCAAAGTCTGAGTAACTTATATCAAACAAAAAAACTGCCAATATCGTGTCGGCCCACATTTAGCTATAATCAATATTGAAACAATGTCCTTTGCCCTTGTAGCCATATTTGAAATGCAGTGTTGGCTGCACGGGTGGTGGATTTATAATTCATTTAAATTACATTAAAAGTGTACAGATATTTTACGTGATACATGTTTAGTATTTTTTCTTTGTATGATTTCATATATATTTATATTTTATTGGATAAATATAAGCGTCCATCTTGCGACACATTCTATTGTTCTAAAAACAGTTTGTTTTCACACACCGAGGTGTGTTACATGTTTTTGAAAACTTTTGTAAGCATTTTTGAAAACATTTTGCAAACATTTGTAAGCATTTTTGAAAACATTTTGCAAACATTTGTAAGCATTTTTGAAAACATTTTGCAAACATTTGTATGCATTTTTGAAAACATTTTGCAAGCATTTGTAAGCATTTTTGAAAACATTTTGCAAACATTTGTAAGCATTTTTGAAAACATTTTGCAAACATTTGTATGCATTTTTGAAAACATTTTGCAAGCATTTGTAAGCATTTTTGAAAACATTTTGCAAACATTTGTAAGCATTTTTGGTTAACATTTCACAGTTTTAGGCTGATTGAGCTTGACCCGCCTTAATTTTACGAAGAATTAAAACGCCAAAATACACAAGTATAACTGTGGTTTACTTACCAACATGTCCTAATTCCACCTGCGCAAAGGTGTTTTCTGATATGCTAAATATAATTCCGATTAAAATATAATGGAACGACTGCATTTTGATGGCGTCGAACGTCGAGCAGCTTCAAAAGTCCTGATGGAAAGTCTGAAATCATGTGCTACTGATCTTTACACTTTTAAATGTCAAAGACTACACACTTAAATATCAATCGACCAATGAAATATGACGTTTGCGTCATTCTTGGATAAGATTGTATAATTTATTACTGACCCATACCATTTTTAGGTCACGTGGCAAAAGTTTCTTGGAAATAATATCAATACTTACTCCATTTAACACTCAGTACTACATAGGGAACCGATTTAATGGGTTTTGATTCGGAATTTTGGAAATATGAGGTTGTGCGATGGATAACTATAAAGGATATACTATACATTGGTGGTGCCTTTTTCGTTTCCCTTACTCTTGACATGCATATCAACTTGATGCTTGCGGAACAATGAATATATATAAGTTGGTTTTTATATCGCAGAATTTCTTCTATCAGTATGAAAATGTATGTACATATAGTTTAGTGCTTTTCTCATAGCATCGAATAGATTGAATAATGCACGACCCTTCAAAATAAACGAATAATGAAAATGATTATTAACATCAAAAAGTATTGAACTCGGCAGCTCAAGTGAAAGAAATAATTTCTTTTATCGATAGTCTTCTTCCGATTATTGAAGTGTTCTTAATTTCTTTGTTTGCACACACATTTGCCATACTTATATAAGGGATATAATAAATAGCTAAACATAGGCTGTTTATTGACAGTTTGTTGATAGTGTTGTAACTATAAAATGGTGATCAGTATTTACACTCTTTTTTTGTGTGTTTTGCTAAAGGGACGTCTCTCCGATCGGAGACATGATTGCTCTATCCAAATCTCATCACCATTCAGGCTTGTTACACTAACACACATATTTAGTCACACATGTTGTTACAGAATGTATGCAGATCAGAATTGGCTACTGCAATATTTTCTTGCGCTACAGATGCAATATAAGGCGATTAAATTTCGCTGTATCAAGTTTACGTGTCAACCAACAGAATATAAAAACAAGTTTCTTAACTTTCGTACTACTATTTCAAATGACCTTTGCAATCAGTCTTAATGTCGAAATGGTTTCAGAACTATCGACTGTCAGTTATTAATCATTATAAGTAATGGAAAATTGCGTTCATGTCTACATTCGATTGACTTTTTATGGGTCAATTGGCCTATGGGTATATGACATATTTTCATCAGTGCGATATTGTTCTCTCCTTGTAATGTTACTTTGCATGCGAAGAAAGTACATTTAACAAAGAATCATTTGACTGAATTTTAATTTGCAGTCAAATGCAATATAGGAGGAAGCAGGTTGCCACATTACATGTATTTGCAACTTTGTTTGTTTCTTTTTCGGTCATTAGGTTAAACAAGTTCCTACATACAGTACGTCATATTTATGACTGTGAAATTTAAATCATGCATTTTTCTGCTTACTAAGGGAGCTTTATTCCGTCCAAGAGAAAATGAAAATTGGATATGACATAAAGAAAGTGAGACAGTATTCAAACGCGTAGAAATGCATGCTTGACTCTATTGAAGATAATCGATGGTAAATGATATTTAGAGAATAAAATTTCTTAAATTAGTTATTGGTCTTCTAGCTCAGGATATTGAAGAATTTCGAGATCCTGTTGATCGTCTGGTACCCTACATCTGTTTTTGTGCGTCCTAATGTAGAAATAAAGATAATATTTAATTAGGTTTAATTTCATAGAAAAGTTATAATATGTAACCAAGATGCTAGAAATTTTTACAGGTACATAATGAATATCATGGACCAAACACGAATGCCTGTAATTTGTTTAAACGTGATCACAATCGTTTATACGACTGCTAATCGGCAATGATCACTACATATCAAGCCCATATGAAAAAATGCCGCAGAATTTGTGATTTATTGCTTGTACACTGAATATTTATTGATAAAATACGCTGCATATTGTTTACCTCTGCCAAACAATAACTGTATAGAGAAGGACAATCAGAAGCATTCCAAGTAGAGCACAACCTGTCAAAATAAGGCTAAATTCCGCAACTCCTGCAATGATAGCCAATGATAGCTCATAATTAAAATCTGTCACTTCAACTTGCAATAATTATATTTTAATTAACAAACCTAAATGAATTCCACTTGTGGATGGGATTTGATCTAGAAATGCTGAAAAATGGATGTCTACATTTAATATAAACTTTCAGCAGAAAGTTGCATCATCGAGTTTTTCAAAACCAGCCATGCACACTAGTCCTCCCATCCCAGCCTAATTATGATTGCTATACTGTATGTAAACTAGGTGAAAATGCAAACATAAATTCGTGTCTTTCTCTCACCTTTGGAGAAATCTGCCGTGGGTTCTAAACCCTTTCGTGGTAAAACTTGCTCCACATCAGTGCCTTATGATCATGGAAATAAAAAGATGTTATAAAAGTTAATTATTAAGGCTGATCGAAAGACTATGCCCATCATGCAAAAAAATTTCGGGCAATCCGTTCGCTTTAATTAATTAATAAAAGCGCTCATTTTTTGTCTTACCTTGTATAGTTTTTCATCCGTGAGGTGCATATTTTTTCCTTTAACTAGTGGGTTACGCCGTTTATTAATAAAAAATTAAATAAAGATGAAGAAAATTCGAAATTAATAAACGGCGTAACTCACGACTTAAAGGAAAAAACATGTAAATAACGGATGAAAAACTTCATGGTAAGTCAAAAATTGATCGTTTTAATTAATTTTTTAAAGCGAACTTGTAAAGCTCCTTTAATAGTATTATTCCTACTTGATAATGCGCAACTCGTAGTTGATGGCAATTGTTTAGAATTAGGTGTCACTGGAAACAAATAACGAGATAGTGTGATTAGGACGAGGCTCTGACGGTAGATGTAAACTCAGATTAAAATTGCGAGTCGGTACCTGGATACTGGCATATAAAACCATGCCTTAGGTCGCATACGACATCACTCCACAATTGGCCGAGTTTGACACAGTCTTCTGAACTTTTGGACGTGTGAGGCTCTCCAGGGGCCCAATTTGCGTAGTAAACTGGCGTGTCGTCGCTGTACAGCCATTCCCCATTTATGAAACGGGCACCTATCCATGTATCAATTACCCTGCAAGTATGCATGTATGTGTATTGTTGTTCGAATAAGTGGTAACATTGATTTTGAGAAATGTCTTACCAAGACACTTTCGTGCTTTGATCTCTCAGGATGGCCTGCATCTCTTTTTCTGTCATATTAAGCCAAGATCTGTAAAATGACATTGAAAGAATGTTTGAAAAGCATTTGTGTGACCAGTCGCCAATTGTTCATGAACGTTCATGATCAAATATGGAAAATATTTTCGTCTTTTTATTTTATTTTACTGATATCTTCTGTCAAGATGTGAATGAGGGCCCCTGTAGGATGGCGATCATTGCATACATCTGTGTTCTCACACGAGGCGGACCTTCAGGGGCAGCCATTGTACAGTATGTTTCATAGCAGCATAAAATGCTCAATACCTGTCTGTGCATGCATTTCGAGCAGTATTCAATGTGACCTTTGTACCTGTCAGCGTAAATCAGTGATTTGATGAAAAGAAAAGTTCCTTCCGTTTTGATCATCGCCAAATGACCCCCTCGCAGGCCGCATTCAAACTCAGCTTCGTCATAACTTAGACGTCCTTTAGAAACTTCGAAACAATTCCTTCCGTATTTTGCCTGTCCATCCGTGCAATTTGCCTCTGCGAGATAACAACGATTAGTGTTTTCAGAACATATTCCGAATTTCTGAACGTCTACTCAGCAAAAATATTAAAATATATTGCATATGGCAAAATAATTGCAATTTATTTCAATATTTTTTTGCTGGGTAATAGCATGCATCTGCATTGGAAGAAGAGCTGTTACATGAATATGCAGTAATAATTTCATTGGACGCGTTCTTACCATCATATTGACAAACGTAAAAGTGCTTCCTAGCACAATCCTCGTCATCCCACTCAAGATGTCTTTCTAGCCACAATGTGCCACAGTGTTGTATTTTTCCCATGTTGTTGGGTTCCCCTCGATGCCATTTCGAGAAACTAGACATTCTGGTGCCATCAGCATAGATCCATTCGCTCTCTATCTTTCTGTCATTCAGTCCAAACCAGTATCGATGAAGACTATACATGTATATAGAGGAAGTGAACATACCCAAAGTTGAAAACTTTTGACTTGACAATAGCATAGTACAAGTGGTTAAATATGGATGTGGGAATTTTTCCATATTTAAAAATAGAAAAATAACTCTACAAATTTTTCATGCACATACGTGTATTTAATAATTGCTCCCAAATCCTTTTCAAATTTATTACAAAATACAAACAAACAGAACTCAACTTTTTACCACTTACAATTTGCGTACACGTAGCTTATGGAGAAATTGTTGCGTCTCACTGTCCTTAACTGCGGCCAATAGGCCTCCACCAGTTTCACACAAAATTTCGGCATCTTCGTATGTGACAAATATGGGTGTCACGATATAACAATAGTTGCCATGAAGATAGGTGCTCTGAGGGCATCCTAAATCTGTCGAAGATAACATCAGATCGTTTACTTCTTATATTATCGTTCCATAAGCTATTGCAATGTTAATGTTATATTTAATTCTGTATATATGTATGGATAAATATATCCGATGAAAGAGAACATGTACAGGTAATCATATGTCCTCGTATTGTCGATACACCGTCGACATGAATTTAACACAATTTACATTCCTTCGAAAAAATAAAAAATCTTGAAAGGAACGTTAATACTGTACAACCTGCAAATGGGTTGATGACTATCAAATTTAAACGCATACTGTAATTTGGTTCTTTCCACTGTGCTAATGGGTTAAATCCGTAAAAATGTTTGTTTAAATTATCTGCATATATTTTGCAAAAATGTATATATCTAGAAATCTTTGAAAAGTCGGGGAACTTTGATTCAAGATTATTTCAGACACCCTGTACGAGACGTGTTAATGACATGTATTAATTATTACACCAACATATGCACATTAAAATTGAATCATCAGTGTATAAGTTAATTTAAAAACTCGCGTATTATGTTTACATTTATGCTTGAACAGTTTTGCATAGGATATTTACAACATTATTGTGGCACAGAAATGCGATAACGTTCTCGTACAACATTGCTGATGGTAATTGGTTATAAAAATTATATCTAGCTTACCGACATCTCCTAATTCACGCTGTCCATTTGCATATTTAGCAATTCCCCAAATTGCAATTCCGGACAGCCACCAACAGAATCCTATGCGAGACATTTTTATCCTTTGCGATGCCATTCAGCATTTACTTAAAAGTGATAACTTCCAGCCAAAGAAAACCACAAATCTGATTTCAAACCAGAGTTTGCGATAAAATAGTCTGCAGGAAATCATTGGGTTCAATATTTCCTGCGTGTCTTTGGCCACTTCATGGACAACAGGATGTCAAATGTCGCAGCTTTATCTTCGTCAACCATACTAACACTACATGTATTTCAGATAAATTTCTTTAGCTTCTAAATTATATTTGTCATAGTGAAATTTCGTATATCCGCAAAATAAGAATTGGCATTGTTTAGTACAATATTTCCTTTTTTAAATTTTTCAAGTTGGGAGAGACAATTTAGTTTAAGAAAAATGAGGCGTAGCCATTAGTTCTTTTTTAGCAAACTATTAAATAATTAAAGCAAAAAAACAAAACGCATTTTCTTTAAGTTTTTTAGAAACATTAGTAATGATGATGTATGGTAGGTCTTTGGATGGTAATTTTCTTTGTTATTATATTCTTATAAATTATTATTTTGAGAGAATGAGAGTAGCAAAAGTATCCTCAGTATAGTTTAGCGCTGGGGGTTTCAGGATCTTCAATGGTAATGACCACTGTGTTGAACTGAGATTCGATGATTGGTCACCACTAGCCGTATACAGTATTTGCATAGCGTGTGGTATTTGGTAGATGTAGCGCAAATTTAAATTTGGATAATTTAAATTAGATAATTTAAATTGGATAATTTCATTACACATTATTGAAGTTAAACATGTACGTAAACTGTATACATTTCGTCGATTCGGGTGTTGTTGAAGGGCTTGCACATGTACATTTCTGATAAACATTACATGTATATTGTCAGAAATTGCAATATGCATGTAAACTCGACTTTATAGTCATTTCGGTGCATTTAAAAAAATCAAATGTTAGGGACTTCCTTAAATTCACGCATGGTGGCGCTACATTTGTATGCACTTTTTGAATGATCCCTTTTAATGGAAGCGCCGTAGGAAAGTTACGAATAGCTGTCTGCTTTTTTCTATCTAGGTTTTGCTGTTTGTGGAGCAGAGAATCAACAACGATGGTGTATTTAAATTTTCCAACAACTCTCACCGAAGAAGAACTCATGCTTCAAAGCAAATATCAGAAACTTAAAAAGAAGGTTCGTCAAAGGAGAATTCCGTTCATGCGGTAATCTAAGCTTTGCAACCTACCTGTCTGTCTATTGCAGAAAAAGGCATTACAACAATTGAAGGCCCCTAAACCAGAGCCTGAAAAACCAGCTGTTCAAAAACGACGTAAGCTTCAAAACATCTTTATTTGATCATTTTAAGTATGCCACAATTTACGGTCATTTGCTCAAAATGTCGCTTAGGACGTCAGTGCAGTTCTACGATTACTTGCACAGAAGTTATCGGTACTGCATGGTACTCGCCATTCACTTAGTTGTCACAATGTGAGAATAAGTTGTAATTGGATCTTCATGCAGCAAAATTAAAATCTTAGAAGGCGCAGTCGGTTGATGTTGCATATTAATTTGAAAATACATATAATTTTCTTTTATAGCATCGCTGGCGAATGCTAAAGAACTGGCTAAGAAATTGCTGAAATCAGGAGTAAGTTTAAAAGCTGCAATGCTGCATCCTTTCATGTCTGCAGTGCATTGCGAGAAATGCTGAACATGGATTTATATGCGTTAATAATTTTGGTTCATTTTAGGCTATCAGTGCCATAAAAGTGGAAGTGAAAGACAAACAAGGGTTTAAACGTTCGAAAAATCTGGAACGAAAATTAAGTTCGACTGAGAAGCCTGGTTTGTCCACGGTCGGATATCAGCCATTTTCACAAGCACACCCTAATGAAGAAGAGGAAAAGGAGCCACAGGTAACACGCATGTCAACCACTACCTGCAACAAGTTCCTCTGGAGTAGTCTACATTTTAAAAACTTTCGCTGTTATTGTAACTTTTGATTAGAGTGAATCGCCAGCATTTGCACGTCCACCGATAAAAGGCCTGTACCAAAGTTTTGTAAGTGCCCGAGACTCTGAACTTCGTGACAAAGAAAGAAGCGTGGAGAAAGATCGAGATGGAAGACCAGAGCGACCAAAGCAAGGAAATACTGTTTATGTGCATGGATATGGTGTCAATGAAGAAATTTTGCGCACAGGCTTCACCTCATTTGGATCTATTTTAAATATATCTATGGAAATGGATAAAAAGTATGAAAATATATTTTTACAAATATGATACATGTAAATATTGGTGCTTCAGTACAGTTTTCTTTTCAGTTGTGGTTTTATTACCTTTGAAAAGATGGAAAATGCTGATAAGGCCATTGCAGAGGTATTTGGACATTTTCAAATTGGGTATTTGCTTGAGTGTCTTCAGCTATCCAAAGCTCGTCCAAAGCCATTCAAAAATGTCCATGTTTTCTTTTTCAAATTTAGATGAATGGTAGTACAATTATGGGCATTCAAATAAAAGCATCTCTTGCTAGAAGACAACCTATCATCGAACCTGGAAATGAAAGTTCATGGTCAACTTCAAGTTGGTCGACCATAGGTTTGCAATCTTTACAGTCATGTAGACATCTAACAGGTTTCATATGTTTGGTGTTGATATATTCGTTTCTTGCAGCTGCAAGCCATTCCCAGAAAGGGTGCCACAAAGACAAGCGAGACTTAGTTCAGTACGATGACGACTTCTTAAATTAATAAGAGACAAATATTTGATTTAAATCTATTGATCTTGGAGCTGCAAAATACCAGGGAAGTACTGTTGAAATCATCTGGCTTAACATTTTTATTTGAGACGTGTATAAAGAAAGAAGTCAATTTTTAAGAAAAGTATCACTTTGAAAGTGTTCCCGTGTTTTTTTTTTTTTTTTGTTTTTTTTTTTTAAATTTCCATTTATACCACTAACAACACAGATGAAGTTATTGTAGTTGAAAAAATTGTGCGAAACTGTGTCCCATAATATTTGAACGTCCCGCCTGGGCGGTGCACATTGTGATTGGTGCCTGTTCAGTGAGAACCCAAAGTGGCAAATTGGGAAGTGTGGTGTTTCCCTCCCCTCGGGTTCTCTTTGATTCTATTTCGAATTGTTTTCCGCACGCGCTGCTACATGTGTCAGTTGCAAATAATCGTTGTTTTACACATACATGTATGATGGCCACTCCTTTAGGTAATTATTAGAAAAGTGCATATTCGTGTTAGGCATGCATGGACCAGAGCCTGCATAAACAAACTTGTCGTATTGTCATCGCGTGTATAGACGAAGATAGCGAATCCATTCGAGCTCAGATTGAAGCCATTGATGTCGAAATTGGGGAGAATGAATATCAGATTCAGCAAATACAGGAACGGCAAGAACATCTGCAATTCCAGAGAGAGCTACTAGTTGAAAAACTGGACGTGAAAAATGCAGCTAAAGCTCAGAAGTTATCTGGCGACTTTGAGGGGACAGGTATGTTCTCTGCAGCATCTGCTATAATTTCTGGCTTGTTAAAGTTTGTGGATGCCATAGATGCTTTTAATATGTGCCTTAATATATGATAGGCCTACACTGTACTCTAGTGTCAAACAATTTGCAGGGCTCCATTTACAGTACCTGCATGGCTGCTCATTGAGCTGTTACCAATAACCATGTTGGAGGTAGAGAGATCATGCAATAACTCAGGAAAGTCAATTCCTTGACTGCTTTTCAGATTTCCCCTGGTCAAAGCAGCTGAAACAAACTTTGAAGACCACGTTTAAAATCAACGAGCTGAGGCCTCAACAGTTGCCCACAATTAATGCTACGATGGCTGGACATGACTGCATTCTCATCATGCCGACTGGTGGTGGAAAAAGTTTATGCTTTCAGCTCCCAGCATTGTTGTCGGATGGCATCACTTTGGTGGTTTCTCCATTGGTGTCTCTCATGGAAGATCAGCTTATGGCTTTGCAGAACCTAAATATAAATGCGGAAATTCTCACAGCTTCTACCACCAAAGCTGAGAATAAGAGGATATTGCAGGTTTGTATCAAGATTTATTTACTTTATTAAAACCTGAGTGCAAATTGTTGACAAATTATATTTTAATTAGTATTCATTTTTATAAAATACATCAAAATTGTTTACCACAACGCTTTCTAATTTTTGTGTTCTTCTATGTGAAATTGGACTTTTTTCATGTTGACAAATGTAGTACATGTATTACATTCCTTGAAATGGGCTTCGCAGATTCTTCACATATTTATTCTCTCTTAGGAAATGATAACTCCTAACTCCAAGTTGAAAATATTATATGTGACGCCAGAAAAATTGTCCAAAAGCAAAATGTTTCTGTCAAGGGTTCAAAAAATGTATGGATTAGGAAATTTTTCCCGTCTTGCTGTTGATGAAGTCCATTGTTGCTCACAGTGGGGCCATGATTTCAGAAAAGGTACACTATTATTTTATGAAATATCTTCAACAAAGTCATGCCAATTGGTTTCTGGGCACTTCTTCCTTTAATACTTCCAACATTATTATTTTCCACAGGCAATTTATAAATCCTGTTATTTTTGTTTAAGATTACAAATTCCTCGGGGTAATGAAGCGTCAGTTCCCAAAGGTTCCTATTTTGGGTTTGACAGCCACTGCTACTACTCGTGTTGTTAAAGATGTTCAGAAGATGTTGGGTATCGAGAACTGTTTAGTTTTTCGTGCCCCATTTAATCGGCCTAACCTTGTATACAAAGTGTTTCCTAAACCGTCTGTGCAAAAAGAAGTAATTGAAGAGCTTGCAAAAATAATTCGCAGTTCATATAGTGGCCAGTCAGGCATTGTATATTGTCTTTCCATCAAAGAAACTGAAGAAGTTGCTAGTGAGCTCCAGAAGCGAAATATTAATGCTCTACCTTATCATGCCAATCTTGAGGCTAAATTCCGTAGTATGGTCCATTCTTCCTGGGTGTCAAACAAGATCCAGGTTGTGGTGGCAACCATTGCCTTTGGGATGGGTATAGATAAGCCTGACGTCCGATTTGTGATCCACCATACGATGAGCAGGACGATTGAAAATTACTACCAAGAAAGTGGACGAGCAGGTATTCAACTTTCCTATAGGACATAGAATTTTTATTCGTGTTCACATCAGTCACTCACATAATTCACATAATTCATAGGTCGTGATAATAAACCGGCCGACTGTATCATTTTTTATCGTTTTGGGGACATCTTTCGGCAGTCAGGAATGGTGATTTCTGACAGTACAGGTTTAACGCATCTATATGCTATGGTAGCGTTTTGCACAGAAAGAAAGAGGTTTGTTATTTTTCACGTCTGTTTTTAAACTCATTAATGAGTTGATCAGGTGAATAGCTAATGAACAGCTCAATTTGTTCAATTTGTTTATAAATTTTAACTTTATAGCCATTATTCATCATTTTTCTTTTTACGAATTTCATTTCCAATGATGAAGGTGTCACAGGGCTACATTAGCTGATCATTTTGGCGAGCTCTGGAATGAATCACAGTGCAACAAAATGTGTGATAATTGTAATCTGCTGTTAGCCTATGGTAAGAATGCAGGCAATCCATTTTACATGGTAACAATGAGTCTTTTTAATAATTCATGTCTATGTAGGCGGAAGCAAGTCCAGAATGACTAACATTGTGGATATTTCACATTACTGCCGTGATATCTATAAAATACTTGATAATGCCAAATCTCTGAAGCAAAATTTGACAGGTTAGTGTAAATGATTTTTAATAGTTATATTGTAGGTTTTTTGAGATAGAATCCAATGCGTTACCAACAGTAACAGTTTTTTTTTATTACTTAAAGCATTGAAGCTAATTGACACCTGGGTTTGTAAAGGGAAGTCCAATCTCTGTTCCGTCAATGGTGTTCCTCCTAAGTATCCACGGGAAGAATGCGAAAGGATAATCACCCATTTACTCTTGGAAGGCTACCTACAGGAAAAATTCTCTTTTACGGCATATAATACAATTAGTTATATCATTAAAGGTTTGTAGATAGTTTTCTCTCTAATTATAAAGAGAAAGTATTGTCATTGGAAAATTTGATTTTCAAGATTATTTTATGTACAGTAGAGCCTCGAGTATCGGATATTCGAGTATCCGAACGTGTCCTAAAGAATAATTAGCATAGCAACACATATAACATGCATTATTTTCAACATTATTTCTGACTTTGTTGTATGTATAATTGAACATGCTACTGTGTTTTCCCATTTTCATTAAAGGGGTCCTGATAATCCTGGCCCTACTGTACATAGTGTTATAAATATGACAAATATAGTCGCATATACATGTACATAGTCGAAAAAAATTAAAGCATGTATAGTGTATTAATTACTTCTTCGACATTTCAGGGGTAAGAGCAGCAAGTTTGCTGAAAGGTACTTTAAATATTCAAATGGAATTGGTTGCGGGACATGGTGGAACATCGAATGTAAAAAGTGCAGTTACTCCCACAAGTCAAACTGCCACCTCAAAAACGACTGAGTCAACAAAGGCTGTGAAGGTTAAGACAACTGCAGCAGTGAAAGTCAAAACTGGATCCAAGCCATGTGTTGTAAACAAGAAGAATTCCAAATTCAGCAAAGGTACTGTTATTGACAAAAAGAAAAATGAACGAAAAGATTGTGACAACATAGCTATGGAAACAATACTTGTTTGCAACAAAGTTGAGCCAGATTTGATATTTGATGACTCTTGGAATTCTGACCACAGTGGAACGTCTAAAGACAAACCAATACCTATAATTGATGTAGATGACACAGATTCTGATGGTGTTAAAAACTCGAACAATAAGGGCATTACTCAGAATATATCAACCTGTAAGCACAAAGCCACTATTGATAAAACTGGCCCGGTTAGAAAAAAAAGGAAATTATCACCGTAACTCTGGAATTCATGTGTGAAGAGTTAAAAATAAAAATGTATGTTTGTAACTGCTATAGTTCTTTTCCCATATAAAATAAATGGCAATGATGGTAAGATAAAATATTTAAAAGAACAACTCTCGACATTTGTTAAAGTGATTGTAAAGAACTTAATGAAACCAAATTAGCCAATGAACCAAATGAACCAAATTAATGCATCAAGTTAGGGATTGATTTTTAGAACTCCTCAATGGCAGTAATTGCCTGGCAGTTAAGCAGCTAAATAAAGAAACCAAAGAAAAAACAATCTAAAAAAAATCAACTCACAAAAGTAACTTGTGTAATTGTGATAGCTAAAAAAATCGTCAATCTTGGGATTGACATGTACATATTTCGTGCACATTTGGAACAGGGCATAATCCGAAGTATACCCGCGTGTCTATAGCTCTGCGACATCGCAATAAACGTTTATATTTCGTGCCTAATCTCTTCCAATTTGGTCATTTTCTCCTATTTGTCTTTTCGTAAAAAAGTCTCAGATTATATTGTATGTTCCAAAAGCAGCACAAATGTGAATCATGCCCTTTGCGGTAGATTGTATTGCTTTGGTTGTAAGATTTTGTGTCAGATCTCAATAGATTTAGAGATATTTTAAGAATTATATATTTTTGTTTGATCTACATTCTCCAAAAATAGATTTTCTTATTTATTCTTGATAAATTCTACAGATATAGAACGCATTTCCTTTCATATAGGCCTACCTACATGTATTTTCAATTTTTAACCTGATACATTTTTTAAACAAATAAAAATGCCCGCAATTTTACCCGTATAATCCACATTCCATCTATTTAGCTGTCTAAAAACAGTGACAGTTTTAGTTTTTTTAAAAATACCACTGTTTGAGAAAACGTTTTGTTCAAAACATATCACACCGATTCCGATTTGCTTTACCTCACGTTCGCATCATTTGCTTCATTTTACTTTTATGGAAAAAACTTTTATGATCATAAACCCATCATTTCTGATCTAATTTTTCCAAATAGTTCGCTCAATTCGAAATTTTTTGGTCAATTAGTACATGATTTCTTCATGTACAAATCATTCAAAAATTCTTCATTTAATTCTGTCAAAAATATTTAGTGAGCCAGTGTTCATAAATTACGTCATGCATAAACATGCATATTTTTGTATCACCCCGCTGTCACGTCACTTTTGTAATTAGTTATCATTTCCTCTATTATCTTGATTTAAACTGGCCTTGATACACCATAATGCACATTTAAAAACGTGTTACTATAACGTGTTTTACAACTTATAAAAGAAATCACACAATCCTGGGCAAACCATAGTCCTATGGGATCCTTTTCTGTGTGGTCAGTCGGGGATCCGATAGGGAGGTCGGGGTGAAGGATCTTCCGACTGGGGTCGGGCGGAAAGATGGTTGCAC
>JAQFYZ010001114.1:0-27348 GCA_034695085.1 Cylindroiulus punctatus | reverse complement strand
GCAAATATTTTTTTAAACATGTATATTTAGGCCTTCATATACATACATGTGCTCACTGCAGACTTGAAAAGAGGTCAGGTCATGTCATGTCATAAATTACTGTTTCGATTATATAATGGTCGAATTTTTGTGACGGACCCCGTTTGAAAAAAAAAAGCTGGATCCGCCCCTGCATGACGTCAGTAAATGGTGGAAAACTAGTTTTGACGTGCTTGTGCTATACTTATTCGATAAGTATGGATATTTCCTTTTGAGCATTTTGGTAATAGAGAGTGCCAGAAAACAAGAAAACAAAATGTGTGACATCACCCTGCCTGAAATTTGGTGGCGTAAAGGTCAAGGACGACGTCACACTTTTTGCCTTCGTTTTCAGTTTTATCATGTTTTCAGGCACTCTCTAATAATTTAAAATTCACTAAACATTAGCCTTACATGTACTGCGACGTGGGTGTTTCCATTTCAATATTTCAAATTTTAGGCATTTCAAATATTCATTTCATGGATGCCAAGGGCATAAAAATATACTTCTGGGCGTTTAGGTAAAAGTCCATTTTGCAAAGAAACCGTTTAGGGAGAATGGCCCCATATACATGTACACTGAAATAAATATACATCTACAGTACATGATCTTGCTGCCCTTCTTGACTAAAGTTGCAAATTGACTAAATCTGTCCAACTTTAGGGCAACTGGAATGGACTGTTGTGGACGACATCACATCTGATTCCCAATCCGACCAGCATAATAAATCTGATACTGGGAATACGAAATGGGGTATGCATTTATGACATTTAAAGTAGACTAGTAGACATTTGACACTATATTTTATTTTACATGCAGTCTTTAAGATTGTCTGCTATTTTCCAAGTTGAGTTGAGTATGCATGATTTTCAAGAGCGTCTTCGTGGGGTGGTTCATTAATGCAAAGCATATTTAACCAAGCTAGGTTAAGTCGTGGCAATTGGCATGTAATCAGCCTCCAGGCTGACGTGAAATGGGCACGTGACTGTAGTAAATCGATAACCAGTTGCAGCAAAGCTCTTCCAGCCCTTAGATCATGCAAACTTTATTGCAAACGTATGAGCATTGCGTTTAAAAAAAAAGCTATTACATGGGGAACAATCCTGCATCTGTTTGTAGAAAATAGCAGACGGCCGTACGGTCTGACAGCTGTAAAACATATATCATGTAAACATGCATGAGTGACTTGGTGCAAATTGAGTTAATTCTTGCATGGCACAATGTTCATTGCCACAATTGAATCTCGATTACATGAAGTTATCAGGGTTGGAATGAAATAAAGCCAATGCCAGTTAAACTAACGATACCCTGCCGAGCCCCGGCATAGAACCTATGAGAAAGTGAGCTTCTCCTAATGGCTCGTAAGCTCATAGTTGTTGCCCTGCAGACGGGCGTCTAAATAAAAAGTCCTATTTTTAGGATAGTTTGGCTTGGCACGACAAGAAATAAATTAACATGTTTGAAATTGGGCGAGCTCCTTGTTTAAACATCTGAAATCTTTAAACACTGCACATTGTTGTTCTGAATCTTAAGAAAGAACTTTTTTGCCAAATCAAAGAATTGGCATTAGGCAAAATTGTCCGTCAGTTTTTCCTCCCTACTCCTGATTGCAGTTTCAAAGAAAATATTCTCTATTTAGACGTCCACTTCTGGAACTTTGGCTGCTCTGCCTTTTATGGAATGGCAGTGTTCCTATTCACGTGGATGATCACCTACATGGACAGCGTCAAGCCTGGAATCAACCCTCCGACTCCTGTTTCACCTAGGCAGTTCAGGTAAGGTTAACTTTCTGTCCTTTTTCAACTACACTGATAATCCCGGGATCACATAAACGACTTCAACTCATAACCTCTAAATCCCTGCTAAAGGAATGCATTTTTATGCTGGATTCAACTTGAAACGATGCTCCTTATGTCCCCTGCAGTTAGTAATCTTCTTTCAAAGGCACTTTCGCGCCAATTCGTTTCCCTCGTTCTTCGAACTACTTAAATTTGATGGTAAACTAATCCACTGACACGCAGTTAGCACGAAGTCGACATGGCACGGCTTCTATTTTGCTCATTTTATGCTTCTCGACATTTAAATAAATAAGCGGCCCTGTTCGTATCTGGATTACTAGCGCATATCAGGCGCCGTGCGTTAATATTTAACGCATAAACCCCGATTCCATTTTATGGGCAGTCATTTCCCAAATTCGTTCAGGAGACCTTGGGTCACTCCTTGGTATGGTAACAATTGCTGCTAGTTCACACATGCCTGACTGGACATGTCATGTTTTTGGCTAATTTATCAAATTTTGGATAAATTAGTTTTTTTTTTTGTTTAATTTCTTGTGCAGGGAACAGTCGGGACACACGTTCCACACGGGGTATGTGATGGCTTTCATCAATGGATTTGCCATCTTTGTCCTGAGCTGGTGGTATGCAATTTAATTGGTGTAAAATTGATGACATTGGGACCAGCAGCTAAATGAATTCAGGAAAACTCGCATTCGATTGCACGTTGAACTGTAGAATGGGAAATATGTTAAAAATGCCGATTTGTGCTTCATTGAATGGTGAAAAATGGGCAATGGCAGCTCGAGAAATTATTACTTGTGGTATTTAGAATGTGCCGAGAGTCTTAAAATTGCGAATTTGCAGCATGCTTAGTACAAGGCTGCTAATGTTGTCAAAAACAACAGCTGATGGGTGTCAAAGCAGCCCTTATGATTGTGGTCCAAGTTAATGCATTGTGTGCCAAGCTTTTGGTTTTCCTAGTGATGCTGCCATTATTGCCAGCTAAATGTGTTCAGGTTATGTGGGACAGAAATATTATTTATGAGAATATTATTTTCATTGATCTCTAGTATGGCATCTAGTGTATGGTTGTGATCCATTGTATATTTTTGTTTGATGTCAAGTCTTTTTAAACTGACGGAAATAAATGTGTTTTTTCTCAAAGAAGGGATTTTTCGAAAATTATTAATGTCTTTTGTATGCCTGTAAATATCTGTAAATATTATCGCGGGGGCTGTTACACATAAAAAATTGGAAACCTCAACTCCTCACAGCTATCTCTTCGATTCGTCAATTGTTCACACTCTTCATTTTTTACGAAATTGAATCCAGATGGCTGGTGGCACAAGTAAACTAACAACCTATGTCCACTGACATCGTTTTTACCGAATGCATGATGGCATCTGGAACAGCCATGAATGCCTGTGTACCCCGGAAATGTGGGCCTATATTGTGTACAGTACTTTCTCATTAGCATTCCATTAGGATGAAGTTGGACCAAACTGTCCAAAAAATTAAATTAAAATGATAAATGGGATATTTGTAGCCATAATGGTGCACTATGCTGATAGCGCTAATGGAATTTGAGAATGTGCAAATTGGCGAGGAGGCAAATTTAACAACCACTTTATATGATTAGGCCCCTAGAATTTGTATTTTTTGCACAAAATGTATTATTATTTTTGTAATTAGAGAGCTTGTCGTGGGTGGGAGAGCAACGCTGATGCACTTGGATTATGCAAAATTTAAGCAGGTTCTTGCAAGTCACTGGCTCATACTTTATCGAGCTTGATCAGGAAATCTTTAAAAACACAAAACGCCCAATTGATCATGACCGGTAATGAAAAAGACGAAGTGTCATATTTTTGAAGCGTATCGTGAATTTGTAAATATATCAAAACACAGACATTGTATATCCATTTTTTGGCGCGTTTCAGTTAAACCTGTATTATGACTTGTCATATATCTGCATGTCGTTGCGCACAACTATTGATTGTAAAACGAATTTGGAAAATTTACGTTTTCCATTTCAAGTTATATCCACCTGTTGGTAAAAATTCCTTGCGCATATCCATTGTACTGTATGTCATCATTGCAAGGGGATCTCACATTATTCTACAGTGGGGCAAGGTCCAGACAAGGCAGCAAAGTGAAACGAAATCGTTTTTGGTGATTCTGAAATTGCAGACAATGGACTTACAATATCTGTACCATCAATGTTGCACTCGAGGATATTCAAAAGTACTTCCATCTTATAAACGCTATAGCCGAATTACTTTTCTTTAATCACTTTAAAGATTATGTGTAATTTGCTGTCTTATGGACACAGATGCCAGTTACATAAAAAAATTATAAAAATGAAAACTGATATTTACATGGAGTTTCCTCAATTTTTCACTATGCATATTAATTTCCAATGACAATATAGGCCATTATTGTCGAATTACCATTTATTTTTGTGGCTGCTAATGCCTACTGCTTGTTGGGACGCAGTCGTTGTAGAGGGACTCTTCACTGCGGTGCTGGTCAGCAGACATGACATCAGGACAGGATATGGCCTGGCTCGCGATCCTCCTTGATGCAGAATTGATGTTCACCTGTGGCTGAGATTTGGTTTGTGGAAAATTTGCATTTGATACCGGTTGACCATCAATGTAGAATATTTCAGAATCGACTTCCAGATCTGCTGAATCGCCATCGACCTGCATGGTACTTGGACAGTATGTAGTCTGAGTGTTGGAATTGCAGTTTCCTGTGCAGTAATTGGTGTTGTCCGTGTTGATGAGGTCAAAGTGGCATGGACAGTCGCAAGCATGGAACGGCTGGCACGAAGACAGCTCAAGGTAGCTGGCTTCTTGCGGAAAGGCGTCCGGGTCAGTGTATCGAGAATGTCGGTCGGGCACTAGCACGTAACCATGTGATGTTTTTTGCCTCAGCATGCTGGATTCTCCCTTGTAAAGCGGATTCTGGACGCTGAAGTTAAGTCTGGACGTGGCCTCTTGCTGGTCGAGCCGCATGACCGATGAACAGCGATATCGCAATTCTTTGGTGGATTTGAAGAGACCGGGGTCTGGGTCGGGACACTTGCACATTGTCCTGAAAACATTAGGACTCGTATTCGTGATGTGCTTTAGACGAAAAGTGCGATGTGCTATACTCACCTATAACATGCTACTAGCGAAATCACGACCACAAGGAGCAATACTACGGACGCAGTTGCCAGCATAGAAAAGATGACAATCTTGGTCGTTCTCGGTGCATCTGCAATAAGGTACAGAGGTATCCATTAGCCATCCAGTTTCCTGGTTTAATCTAAGCTCACTTGGGTCATCACCTGAAATAAAGTTAGGGTTTTCGAGAATGGCATGCACTGCTGCATCATTTCCTGACAGTGCTGGAAAGGACAAGTTTCAGTTCCAACAAAGCAATATATCAACATTTCAGTGCAGTGAAGCCCCTCTAGTTTGCCAACCCATCATGTTGGGTACTTTTTCTCTGCACCAAACTTGGACCATAGAATTAGGGGCAACCCTAACCCCGCAACTCGAAAGTAGGACATTGTTGCATGGATCAGAAATGAGGAAAACCCTCTTAGTCGGACAATTTTTGGTTTTTATGTTTTGCACCATAGGTGTCCGGCATAGAGAGGTTTCACCGTATAAGACATTACCGTTACTATGCAATGCCACTGTGGATGTAAGATTTCTGTAGTCTGTAAAGCATGACAGAGATGTGGCATTCATAAGTGGTTCCAATCCACCAGGCCATGCAATCGACGAATAGCACCGCTGGAAGGTTGTGCAATTGGATGAAAATGTTGTGTTTGGAATCTTCACTCCATCCAATGTCCATTGCAGACTCTGTATTGGATCAACGCTTTCAACAGCACATGTCAGATTCATCCATGGTGTATCATTGGACATCCCCAGCACATAAATAGGCTCACTGTTCAGCAAGATCTTCACTTCAGGCTCTGGAACTGCAGCAGTGCAATGCAAAATTAAGTTCCATTAATTTGGTCAGCTGACCATCTAGAAAGTAACTCAATTAAAGGCTTACATTTTATTGACAAGAAAGCAATTTTAGACACGACATGTTTTTCAGTCTGGGCGACCCTAGTCTTGCACCGCCATCCCGATGTATCCATGATGCTGAAATTGATTATCTCTAGGGAACATTGCTTGGTGTTAATACCGCTATTACTTGTGTATCGGTAACGATTGTTGACTTCAACAGGAATGTTATTCTTATCCCATGTGCAGTTGACCAGCTCATTAAATTTGCAATGCATAGTGTGGGTTTGACCACTGTATATACTGGCGTTCTGCGGCTGTTCCGTAATCCTCAACTCCGCTATGGCATAGCGCAGAACTAGAGATGCATAGAATTCCAAACTTATTTTTCTAAGTGGGCATTCGCATGTCCGATGCATTTCATATTATTCATAAACTTACCTATTATTGCCAAGATGACTGCCAGAAAGGATGTAGGTGTCATTGTTAGAGGTGTTCTGGAGCTAACGTTACACAATCATTACTGTTGTTATAACTGAAATTAATGATGTTCGAAAATGAGCTTAAATTCACTGCTTCCCTGTGGAACTGACTTGGTCTTCTCCTTACAAAATTGTTAACAACACTGACTGTGGTGTCGGCAAAGCTCCTACGAAACGACTCGGCTGTGACTTTTAATTAATTTGACCACTAAGACAACATGAACAGGCATGCCTTATTAGTTCTCGACTGTTTGCTGGTGGGTCATGAACGCCATTACAGCTTTGTATCATCCATGAAGGCAATACATTGTCGTCAGCCCCTCTTTGCCAATGCCATGGAAGATTATTAAGTTGAGAGACCCATCCTGATGAGACCATAAACCCAAAAACAATAAATGTATGCTTACAGTGCATGCAGCTGTTTTCAGTTATTCCTGCAAGAGGATTTCAGTTCTTCCAATTGAAAGGTAGTGGTACATGTAACCACATGACTCCCATAACCATTGCTTGTCAATATTGAGTTGGGGTGACCCTCTCAGGAACTTCTTATCGTTTTGAGATAAGAGTGAGCCCATAAATATTCAAAGAAGAAAACACAACTGTGAAAAGTATATGGAAAATCGCTCCTAATTGAAAATAATTGCAATTGTTCTATAATCAAGTCGTATAGTTTCAGTCACCTTTTGCTAATTAATTTTATTTGTAATATTTCAAGGCCTTTACTAGTCACCAGTTTTTTCTAATAATTCGGTGTTCAAATATTGACATGTGCTCTTGCAAACTTTCCGTTTTGACTGGGTTATATAGATAACGGTGTGAACTTTGAAATGGTTTTGCCATGCTTATTGGTGTGTTACATATGACCCTGGTTACCTAAATCTTTGTGTAAAGGGGAGATGTTGCGAACCTTGAATGATATCAAATGGTTATCAACCATCCAAAAAAGGGGGAAATATCAGCCATCTGCCCACCGATTCTGAATCAAATAGTGCAAAGCATTAGTGGATTCTCAAAGAATTGGTGGATTCGGACATTCAACATTATTTGGAAGGCAGCTGTCAAAATGAGCCGCATGCTCATTTACTTGCTACTGATGCAATATAAAAGTAAGATTGAGAACAAAGAAAGTCAGTGTGATGTTTTATTGCTAGAAACAAAGTAATTTCATTTTCATCTTAGCCCAAAATGGGAGTACTGATAATACTTTGCTTTTTTAAAAGTCATACATTTTCTTTGTCTTAATTGTAGTTTGACATTTAAAATGTATTTAGCTTTCTCTGTTGATTTCACTTTTAACCACATCGATATTTATCTTCATTTTTTGGAGGTGAAGGATGCAGGTGGCACTGCTTGGAAAATGTGACCGAATATGAGAAGTCAGATGAGGCCAGCTTTAGTAGTAAGTCTTTATTTACGTGAGTTTCTCAGGGTTAATTGCACGCGTATGAAAAAACCTGGAAAAAGCAGATTGATATGGAAAAGTCGTTGAAATTAATATAATATCTAAGAAAAAAATGTATGGCACAACCATTTTGATTGGTCTGAAGGGGACATTAAAGATTGTCATCATCTTGGAAAGCTTTGTGGGGGTTGACCAAAATAATTACACATATCAATCATTTGAGATCCAGTTGCTTATTGCATGCTAAGCTGCTTACACGATAAGAGTTATGGACCAAAATTTATCATTTATAATCTGATTTGTATAAAAGTTCGTTCAATTTGAACATTTTTAATCGGTAATTTTGCCATCACTTATTGGTCCTAGTAGGGGACTTGATGACAAATTCTAATATAGGGAGGGGTCTGAAAACCTCGAGTGATCACGTCGCACATATTCCGTTTATTTCTAAAGTGACACAACTCTAAAATTGTAAATTTTCGGTGTTACGTCAACATGATTTCTTATCTTCAGGTAAAAACATCTTGCAACTTCATAATTTCCATTGGATTGGCAGGTGTGTCACTTATGAAACAATGATACTCTATGGCAGAACGCATTGCAAACTTGCTTCTCATGAAAAATTGGCAGTTTTTGAGTTGTACAGTTGAGTTTCTTAACAAATTCTTGATTTGATGATGGCTTGTTGCAGTTCCACCCAATCGAACGGCAATTTTGTACGACGGAGAACCGTTTATGGGGAAAATCCCTGAAAGTGCACATGTTCCCTGTGAGGCATGCCTGATGTGCATTGCCGAAAATGCATATCCAGCAGCTAGTCTGCACTGGGAACTGGACGGGAACCCACTCACAAAGCAGTGCTCCCAGTTGGTGAATCTCACAGAAAACGGATGCTATACAACAAAACTTTTCTTTGATGGGGATTTGAGACAGATTTCGGATTCCAGCAATCTCTCCTGCATTGCCCAACATGGCAACCATACACTGTCAACCAGCGTCTTTGTGGAATGGCAAAGTTAGTTTGATTTGTGGTCCTTGTGAAGAGATTTGCAATGTCCCTAAAGAGTTAACCCATGGTTTCCTTTGTTTATGCGAGATGCAGAGCCCCTTGAGTGGAAAATACCAGCCCTGAGGATTGTCTTGATAACTGCAGTGACTATCATCTTGGCGTTTTCAGCAGTTGCATTTGCCGTGTGTCTGTATACTTGCAGGTAAATATTGTATAGTGAGCATTGGTAATCACCATGCTCATGGTATCACCATCAAGGGGACAGTCCATGTTCTGACACATGAATGTTGCTGAAAAAAGTTTCCCTGACTCGAATTATTTGGTTTTACTTGGAGATGAAGTTTTTCTCTTCCAAAATTGTGTTCATGTACTTGTTTGCAGAGAATCCCTGGGTTCCACAACTTCCATATCACCACCCCTCATCCCAGCACGCAGCATTGATAACTGGACTACCAATGTGGCCACTAAGACACTTCTTCCACAGCCTCCTATTATAAGTTACGATCCTGAAGAACCGGAAGTGCTCAAGAAACCGTCGCTTACATCTGATGTCGACTCTGGTACTTGCATCGAGTTACCAGATGATGGCGCGCCAGCGTCACCACTGCAAAAAAATAACCGAAGCACAAGTATCAAACATAGAAGTGTTTACTTGGAGGTCTCAGAGCCTGTCTCGGAGGTTGAATTCTTGGACTATGGAAGATATTCTGCAATTGCTTCGCTCAACGACGTCGCTGCCTTGCCATAGTCAAACCCTGAACTTCTTGCTGTTGCATTTGGATGACGAAATTGCATTTGTACTTGTTGTAGACTTTTACTTTTTTTGGAATATACATTTTTGAAGTTACATGGATTGATTTATAGCGTGCAATCCTTTTTTCTTTGGTCGCGCAACATGGGGGTAGCTCATTTTTCGGAAATTTGAAATATCCTACACAAGGAAATGGTTAAGTGCTAAAGTAGGGAAAGCTACAAATCCATCTGGGAATTCATGTGGATTGTTCCTGGTTGTTTTTATATCGTGTTTGATTTTCTTGATATGGGACTCTATGGACTCTTGTCATCCGCACCCTAAAAATGAGCGAAGACATGCATGTATAACAATTTATTTCCAGTCACCTAATATTAACAAGGAAAATGGGTAAAATGGGCACTCTATATTCACACTCCATATCAACTATCACTTTAATTTTAAACGTTTTGTGGCTGATTTGCAATTGTTGAAATACGTGTAAAGTATAAATTAATTACAATACTGTACTTAAATCACTAGTTATTTTGGCTAAATTCAGTGAATTTTTTCCGCAATTGTTTCCTGGGCCCAATTGCATAAAAAAACGTGGATTGTGATTCCTCATTATATGAAATTGAACCGTTATTGAGACTATCAAAGAAGTATTGTGATAACATTGCATAGGTTTTAATTTTGATGACAGAAATGAAAAGAAACTTCGAGAAAATTCATTGGTGGAGTTTCGGTAATGTGGGTGCTGTGTGACCATTGTCAACTTTGGGACATGCCCTAGGTCAGCAGCCGTTCCAAAATTGTAGTTCTTAAACATGCTTAGTCTGAATGCTTAATTTTTAATCCTTAGTTAAAGGTAGACATGGTTATCCTACGATGTTATTTTTACCCAAATAAGGCATGCAAAAACGATGCTGGGTATCCATTCATTGCTCTTTCGCTTTAAGTAAATAATGCACTGTGAGTCATGTTTTTCCTTCATTTTATCAAAAGATGATGTAAGCGGTGAAGAAAGTAGACATTGTGTAGTGATAAGAGCGTATTGACAGCCTCCAAACTTCAGTTTATAGTTTGCATCAACCATTGTAGTTTCACTTTTGACACTTGCATGTCCAGTGACCTACGAAGACTTGTGAACTACGATTTCTTGTGATATCCATGCATTCTTGATGAAATGTGTTGGGTCACTATCTTAGCAATCTTCTGCTGGCGAAGTAAGTCAATCTTTAAGTTGATAATTTTCCCGACTTATCTATTTTAAAAAAATATATTTTTGCCTCAGTTTTACTGTTCAATGTCGAAGCGGTAACGCTTATTGATGGACCAGAAAATGCCGTAGTGCCATATGGATCGAACCACACGCTGAACTGCCGGTTAAACGAGACTAGCCAGTGCTTTTGGTACAAGGACAACATTCCTGTCCGAATGAGCCACCGATACCGTTACATCACCAACGACAGTGCAAACAGTAGTGCATATTGTTCTCTGGGAATAACATCATTTCAGATGATCGATGCCGGTGTCTGGCAGTGTAAACCAAATGGTTCCCTTGTTGGAGAAGCTAGTTTATATGGTATTAATCTCATAATTTTGCACATTTGTATGCACTGTTTAGGATTGCTGTCGTCATTTTTTATTGTTACAGTCGCACCTGTCATTCTGCTCGATAACATCCCCATTGACCATGACAGCTTGTCGGTGTTCGCAGATGGCACCCAGACTGGAGAGCTAACCTGCAAGACAGAAGATGTCAATTCGACTGACCCGCTGTCCTGGATGGTGGATGGCAGGCCGGTGAACTCGGGGAATGTTTCTGGTGTCTGCAACGATGCATTTTGCACTTATAATCTCTCATGGACAGGCGACTGGTCTTCGCTGGTCAATGCTAGCAACATATCATGCATTGCCAAAGATGGTGCAACCACAACTTTTCTAACCACATTAGGGTTTGGTAAAGTATATCGCCAGCATTACAAAGTTTTACTAGCATTACCAAGTTTGCCTTCTGCTAACATGCCGCTGTCCTGCTCCTGCATAGGTGAAGTGAGCTTCACCTAATAGCTTGTTAGTTAGTAGTGATTACAATGCGATAGGATACTGTATATGTGCCAAACGTATCTTTGTGATAATCAACAAAAGGGCATCAATAGGACCCTCTAATAATAATAATAGAAATTTATTTCCAAGGCAAGGATGATTGATGGTTACATAAAGCAACACTGAAACATGTCCCTAACCAGTAAACATTCAGAACATTAGGAAATGAACATGACTACTTCCTCTGGCAACCTGTTCCAGATACGCCCAACCCTGGCCTGAAAGAATCTGCAGCAACAGGCCAGGAGAGCCATCTTGGATGACGCCATTGCATAACAATGTTTACCAGATGAACACAACTGGGAGACCCCACATTATCCCAAATGGAGAAGATACTTAAAACAGAACTTATGATCTTCTATAATTCTCCTCAACTCCAGACTCTCAGCACCCAGTGTCCTAAAACCCTTTAATCTCTTGGTAAAGTGGCGTTGGACTGCATCAAATTTGTCAATACCTGCCTTAGTACAAGGATACGGAACCCTACTCGCGTACTCTACCATTGGCCACACAAATATGATGAAGGCCTTCCACGGAATGTCCATGCAAAATATTTAAAAATAAGATATGCCCGCTGATGGGCTTACTGACAAACAGAGCAGCGATTGTTAAATCGTTAAATGTCTTGCTTTAATTGCTTTTTGTCTGACCGTCCTAAGTAATTTCTGACTTCCGTTAGAAAAAGTCTGATCTACTCGTCCCATGCATTCTTGATCACTTGTCACCAACAGGACCAATATGTGATGAATATTTTTATTTAAAGGATCCAAAGAGTTCCCTGATGCTCCTGCCATGAGCTTGACAAATATCCTGATGATAATTGCTGCAGGTGCTGCTGGCCTGGTCATTGTACTGTTCTGCCTGGTGGCTTGCTTGTATGTATTCTTCTGGATTTTGTTTTCAGGACATTTGCACTCCAACGACTCCAACCCATCTAAGTTTTATATTTCAGATGGGCAAAAGTAAGCGGAGAGAAGCAGCCTGGAGAGAAGCCAGAGGTGGTCGAGTTGATCCCCACAGTGAGTTATTTTGGAAGCGACATGTGTCTCAATGACTTTGCTGTAAATTCCAATTCTTGGAGTAGGCATTCACTTCCAGACGACTCCCTTGTAAACGGGGGCTACTGCGGGTCCGAAAAGCAAGAAGAGCTGATGATCAAGCCTGAATTTGGCAATGCCTCCAATGGTGCTGTCATGATTCATTATTCGAATAGTGTGAATATTAAGAGGACCCCAATCGACTCGCTGTACGTCAACCGTTGGTCAACCCCGCAACAACCCAAGAAATCTCAGAGCTTGGGGTGCAAAGCTGTTCGCTCAAGAATGCCATTGCCGTTTGGGACCCTTTCACCTGCGGCCATTGTAACTGATGGCACCGTTGGTGGAACGTATTCAATAGTCAGAGATCCAAGGGACCCAATACCGAAAGCGAAGCCAACGTTGAAACCAAGTCCAAATGACCCCCATCTGTACTATGACCCACCACCATAATTTGGGAATGTTGGAACATATTGGGCATTTTGACTTTGGGTTCATTGGATTTCACTATGGCAATGTGAATGAAGCAGTGGCGTATTATGCGTGATTTGAACCGTACCACCAGGCTTTGCATCGAGGACAATTTGTTGAAAATAGAACGACATTTTGATCTACCATATTTGTTTACGACATGGAATGTTATTGAATTCATCAAGGGCCCATGTTAGAATTCAATAGAATGCAAGGGTCCACGTTATAATTCAACTGAATGCATGGTCCCATGTTTGAATTCAATTCAATGGAAGAGCCCATGTTACAATTCATTTGAATGCGAGAGCCCATGTTACAATTCAATTGAACGCAATGGCACTTCAACACTTGTCATAATTCAATTGATTTAAAGGGCCCAATTTAATTTCAATTGAATGCAAGGACCCATATGTTAAAATTCCTGTAAATTCAAGGGCCAATGATACATTTAATTGAATGCAATTCACTCCCATGTTAAATTCATTTGAATGCAGGGCCCCATGTTTTAGAATTTAATTTAATGTCAGAATTAAATGGAATTCGAGGGCCCATATTAGCTACATGCATTCATTGACTATGACAAATTTTTATATGGCACTTGAGTTATTTTGCTTCCATGGACCAAACAAATTGCGCATTGATTTTGAGTTCATGCAGTTCTTGAGGAAGTCAATTTTGAAATGTAGTTACCTACTGTGTTATCATTGGCTTATATTAATGCTATGAATTTACATCTGTTGTAATTTTTCTACTCGTTTTTAATGAAGGGAAACGTGCCTTTTCTGGTTCACTTGTGTTATGACGTACTTTGTTTCCCCAGCAAACTAATTTGATCTCATATTTTAGCTGTACTATATAATAAGACCCTGCTAATTCATTCAAACTCTATGTGAGGGTGGGCTTTTCCTAATAGCCCCTGAGCTGACAGGGACTGCCTGGCGGTTGGGCAACTAAATAAAGCTACAGTATAACATTTGTAGGTAAAACACAAAAATGCAAAAAAGGACACATTAAGTGTTCAAATATATTTTGTGCACATAGGAAGAAGGGTCTAAGCTGTCAAAGGTATCATGGGTTTATCGAAGGCCTAGAAATGATATCATTTCAAAAACACTCAAGAAATGCAAATATTGATGTCAAGAGGGTAAACTGCTGATAAGTCATGCTGAACGTCTTTCGTCACCTTGCATTCGATATGGACAAGTTTTCCTTTTTAGGGTTAATAATTTAAAAGTAGAGATAGTATGTGTGCTGTCCATCTAGTGGTGATTATGGTAAGTTTTCCTTAATTTCGAGCAATGGCACTAAAATGTGGTGACTAGTTGGGAGTTGATTTGTGTATTAACTGAGCTGTGCATGTTAATTAGTTATTGTTGGATGCCAAATTCGTTTTGGACACAACCGAGGCATACGTTTTTTGAGCGACCTTTAAGCTAATTGACCTTTAATTCGATGGCGCACTGGCACGCAGCATGATCCTGGTGAAATTATGCTGGTTATATGGAGGTAAATTCGCACTTCTTTCTGTTCTTTTTAAAGTGTATCACATGCAGTGTTTAATTTTATTCTAAATGTTAGGTATTCAAGTGATTTTGGCTGCATTGGCAATAGTGCAGCATCCAAAAAGTGCAATAGTTGATACTGGAGCAAACCATACCCTAATATGTAGTTTCAACCACTCTGTCAATTGTTCTTGGCTTAAAAATGGGATTCCGATTAAAATGGGTGGTCGCTATCTCTATTCATGGAACAATGGCATCTCTACCAAAGATTGTTCTGTGGCCATTACGAACTTCACAGCGTTTGATGCAGCCACATGGCAGTGCATGGCCAACTATTATGACAAGGACAATAATGGAATGTATGGGAAAATAGCAACACTGGTAAAAGCTGACTTGGTCAAATTAGGTGAGAATTATAATTGCATGTACACTAAATCTAATGGCCCTTTGATTTGCCACAATTTAATCTCATCATTACATAACCGATATTGCTCAATTTAAAATAAAGAAACTGTGAGGCTGTTTATCATAACAATTACATGTAGGCAATAATATTCCAAGATATACTAATCTGGTTATGAAAATGATTTGGTAAATTATGATTGATTAAAACAATTCAAAGCAAAAGATAATGTTCACGATTAATCGTAAGACAAAAGCAAATCATGTTAAGAATTAACTAAAAATTCGAAATCTACGTCAGTTGAGAAACTACGTTACTATATTCAAAAACTTCAATAAAAATAAATTCTGTATAAAATCGAATTATCTTCAAAACAGCTTTATTATGAAAACCAACATACGGATCCTAGGTGCGCATTATGTAGAATGACTATGGTTTATTGCACAGATATTGTGAGTCAACTGTTTCAAAGTTTTCAGAACCACGCGTTCAACCTTTTGTTTCATCGTCATGTAAAGTCTTGTTCGCTTCAATTATTATTATTAACACACTAATAACTTAGTTTTCCAAAAACTACTGAACTTTCAATATCTATGCGGTGAACCATCGATATTTCCTGTTGTTACATGTATGTCGCACCCTGGCAAGAACAACTTTTTGGACTTTTGACATGCGACGTTTCTCTGGCTTATGGAACTCAACTTGACAATTTTTACAAATTTTATTGTCTTAAAATTTTCATTTTTTGACATATGTCGCGATTCTAATTGCCAGGGTGCGATGTCACCTGTTTAACTGAAAGTTAACTAGTAGGCGCTGTCAGCCCTGATTATTTTCATTTCAACTTTCAGAGTCTGCAGATTCTAGTGGCCTGCTAAGTTTTGCAAATTCCAATTCTATCGTCATTGCATCTACTGTTGTAATTGCTGCTATCACTATTGCTATTGTAGGCTTTTTCCTTATAAAACGGCACAGGTAACAATAATTCCTTACTTAGCTCTTAGGACATTCATTAAATCACACCCAGCTGATCATACCATCAGTGGTATTTGGAACTCGCTTTGAAAGTTAACTGATGGGATATCTCAAACATTTACATAAATATCTTTTCAGACATAGCAGATCGACCCTTAAAGTCTCCACCTCATCACAGTTCGAACCAAGCGTAAACTACTTCTCTTTTGACGGCCAGTCTGTTGGTCAATCTTCTGAAAGTATAAAATCTCAATTTGAAATGGCCCGAGGCACACCTTCAGGGGGCAGTATTTGTGACGCTGAGCAACTTCATCCAAACTCTAGTGAATCTTCAGAAATTAAGAAAGAAGATGAAATAGAAGGCTAACTATGTGGTAAGTGGACGATTTTGGCATCTTTAACATACATGTAGTAGGGCCAATCATTTCATTAGCTTGACCAATTACTGCAGGCTACTACATACATGTCTGTATTTAGTCTTTGAATGGGTTAGTAGACCTGTAACTTTTGTTGATTGGCAATCTACTTTTATACAGTAAACGTGATGCTGGAAAAGTATATTAAACCATTCAGAAGGAATTTCTAAACATGGTGCTAATAGAGGTGCTGGTTTGTGGATGTTCGTAATATCCACAATTGATTTTTTGTGCATGGTCAAGAACTGAATTTTGACATTTGTATTTGGAGCATAAATGGAATGCAGAGATTTGCTATATTTTGCTTGTTCTTATTTATTTTTTTGTAGCTTTATAATCGTGTTTTGCTGGTAGTAATGTTTATATGCCCGAGTTGTATAAAATGATTGTATTCTGTGATATCTTCGAGTATTTTTCCAGGTATGATTGATCAGCTTGATTCTGCTTGAATAGGGCTTTTGCAAAATAGCATCTGCACTGCAAACACTGCATGCATGGTAGTACATGTATATTGCCTAGCAAACATTAGTTCTTACAAACTGCTTCAGTTAATATTACTCAGATAAATTAAAGACATTACCGAGTCCTGCCACGACGTTGTTTCCCTGCAGAGTAATTGATCTGAAGTAATTATAAAATCTGAAACATATATGATTGAAAGGGTTATAGTAGAATATAGAGTCAGCTGTATAGAGTTACATGCACATGTATAGCGGAAAACAGGAAGATGGTCCAGAAACGATATCATTTTTAAAAAAAAGATATTGCAAATATTTATGCCAGTGTCGCTGTTATGAAGATAAGCTTAAATCATGCTTAACATCTGTCATCTGCGTCCTATATTCTTTTTTAAGATAAGTAATTTACAAACAGAAATAATAGGTGCTGTTCTCATCTAGTGTTAATGTTGACCTATGGTGTATAACGCCATCACGTGGCACGTTAACGCCACGTACATTGTATAGGTGGCGCTTTTATAATGGCCGCGGGCAGGTGGTATTTCTTTGTTCCCAATTTTGCTTTATTATTAGATTATTATGGCAAAAAGTTGTATTTTATTTGAATTCCAATGTTTATGTTGAGGACAATTGAGGACAGCCTGTGCGCCTCTGCCTTTCGTTCTTCAACCATTTCTCATGGCAGCAATTGTTTGCTTTTTTACTGTTCAAAAGATACCATTTGAAGGACAAGCTGAAAAAAGAAACTTTCTCAAATATCAGCGTAACATTCTTATGATGTACATGTATGTTAAACATATTATCTCTGCATGTGCATGTCCCTTTGAAATTAGATTTTATGGATAGCTCATATCATTTTCTGGTGGTCAATTCCAATCATATTCAGTTACACATGCAGTAATTAAAAATAGTACAAACAGTAATTCATATTTATAACTACAAAGTAATTCCACTACAAGTCACCAGAAAATGATAACAGAGCAATCCATAAAATCTAGTTTCAAAGGGATATGTCATGCACATCCAGAGAAAATGTGTTTTCCTTTTCCCATGTTGGATAGAGGGGGGATCGCAACCTTAAACTCAAAATTCAAGTTTGTTTTTGAGTTATTATCAAAATTTTATCGACGCGACGTTGATGAGCTGAAAACGTCAGCGTTATAAATAAGATAACACGCCATTTGAACGGTTTGAAAATTAGGCACAGCAAAGGTGTTTTGCGATGAAATACACTGGGTGCCATAAAAATATTATCAATCGATGAATCATTTCTGACCCAAAATATGCATCATATAATTCCTGACAGTCTATTCTACCATTCACATTACTTGGGTTAATTCTGGGATTAACTGGATTAGCATTAGTCTTGAAATTGCTCACCGATGAGAATACTTCAGGAAAATACGGATTATGTTTGCTCGTGTTAAATTGGTTTATCTGCTTGCGAAAAAATATTTCAATTTGATTTCGAAGTATTTTCTCCTGTTTCAATGACGTTTTTCTCAGAACTCCTGGTAATACATCGTGAGCAATTTTAACACTGTTTGCATTTGTTACTTAAGGGATATTGTGTGAACGAGGTTGCCAAAAGTCAACAATGATTCAAGAAGGTACACTGATAAGGGGTCTCGTTATAGTTTGGAAACTGATAACATCTGCCATTGGTAGCAGTCCCAAGCTTGAAACGTGTCGTATTTACTTGGCTTGCTTTTGGAATACTTCGGTTTGACCAGAATCCAGACTTTGTGATTTTCGGACATTTTCAAGTCTCATTGGTAAGTATTTTGAAATGAAACCACATTTGCCCTCATATTGACTTTGCCGCGCCCGGTTTGTTACCTAGGTGCAGGTATCCTTTAATGTATGTTGTAACTATGGGGAGGAACTTGAGGGAAAAACGATATTGTTTGGCTGTATAAATAATGACATGATAACTTAGCACCTTGGTAATAGAGCTGGATCGATCACATACGATCGCAGGCTTCAATAAACGCCCTTTGTTAATTTAAATTGTTTAAAAACTTTCAGTAATCCTTCACGGCCTTCGAGTTTGTCGAATCATGAGGGTTTTAAGGTGTGCCATATGGATCGTAATTTTGGGATGTAAGTTAGAAAACTTTTTTTTATTTATTATTAGTAGGATATCATTGGTAGTATTATTAGTGGTATCCTTCCGCATTATCCATATTGTTATTATGGATTGGGCAGCAGGAAATAATGCATTGATGGGAAATGATTTTATTCGTTGCACCTCGATTGTGTTCAGTATGTTAAAAATGGCCCCATGAAGTTGGGAGGCAATTTCTAGCAAAAATTTCCTATAGTTATTTTTATGAAACTCAAGTAATGTGTCGCACATTGCAATCTTTGTTTGAATAGTTTTTCGGCGGTAAAACCAACCGTTTGTGCGAATTAACACATCAGCAGTTTGGCATTTCATAAGTTGCGCATCTGTTAAAATCAAAATAAAATCCCCAATTAAATCAAATAACCGGTAAATTATATCCAATTAATGCTCATCCGTTTTGAAAACGTGAAACCATGTACAGTGTAGTGGTATAAATCGCAATGTGTGAAAAGTGATTAAATTGGGCTCGTTCTTTTTCGGTTTTTATTTTTGGACTTTCCATGTCCTGAGTTTCTCCAATCAAATTTGATTTAAACTAAACTTTAGAAGAAAAATATAAGCTTTAAAATTTCAATAATTATTATTAAAAATAGGCACTTAAATTAACAATCATATAGCTCTTACTTTGTATCCCAATTGGGATTAGAATAAATTTATCGATGAAACCAACATCCTTCATGTTATTTGGGTTGAGCTCTTGCCCACCCTGTGATTTCGCCTTTATTTATAAATACACATTATTATCGAGTTTCCGACATTTTAATAGAATGCATAACAGGATCTGATACACTTCAATTGCTCCATTGACTTACTGATTGTTTGATTTTGAATAGCAACACCAGTTGAGATTGCCATATTGCAACTGACATCAAATGATAAGCAGCTCATAGTCATTTTCAGACCACCACCCATGTCAACATTCTTCATCATGTTTACACCCACTTCTATTAAATGACGTGATCATTGACCGAAATGACCGGAATTTTTATCAAAATATGACCACAACTATGGATTTTGATCAGACGCTATTAGTAAACTATTAATTATGGCAATTAAAGATGGGTGAAATCAATTGTTTGTCTTCCAAAACTTTTTGGGCCATCCCAAAGTTTTGTAAAACTGCAATGGTCACATCTTCATGTGACCATCTTTAACTTCCGTCATGATGTGTCATCCTTTGGCTTCTTCCCTCATAAGAAGATGGAATTTTCCTTAAACGCTACCTTTTTTCATTTGCATTTTACTTGAAGGCTACATTTTCTCACTTAGGTATCAGCTCAATCGTGGCAGCTCTGCAAGTCTTGGAGCAACCAAAAAGTAGCTCTGTTGAAGAAGGGCAACCTCTTGTCCTAACTTGCAAACTCAACGCGCCCGCAAATTGCAGTTGGTACCGCAACGATGTCTTGACAACGATATCGGAACGTTACCACTTTCTTAGCAATAATGGCATAAACACAAAAGATTGCAGCTTTGAAATTGTGAACACCATGGCTAAATTTGATGTTGCCCCATGGCAGTGCGCTGCTCTTCAGGGCAGCTCTCAGCCTGTCTATTCTGACAAAGTGTTCTTGGATGTCCAAAGTAAGTCTTTTACACTGGTGTTTCCTGTCTGATAATGTAAAGTTTGAACATGGCTTTAATTTCTTCCAATTCTTTCTTCAAGGAAGCATGGACCCAACCCATCCTGGTGTGAGGATTGTGGAGCAGCCTGAAAATGCCAGTGTGGCGTATGGTCACAACCACACCTTAAGGTGTACATTCAATGAGCCAGTCAATTGCCTTTGGACCAGGAGCAGTTCAGCAATGAAAATTGGGGGCCGTCATCGGTACCTCAGCAACAATGGGTCGAACACTAAAGACTGCTCATTTTGGATTACCAATTTCACGCACACTGATGCGACGTATTGGCAATGTACCGCCATGCATGGACCGGGCAGGATATACACGGAAGAGGCAGTTTCTGACACGATATTCCTGTCCATTTTTGGTAAGTTTCATTTGGATTTAGCGTTGAAATATCAGGGGCGCATCGGGGCCCAAAGCTGCAGGGGTCTTCAGATCTGAAGATGGTCATCTTAATTGCTTGTTTATAGATGGTTACAAGAGACCTTTGAACTCTTTTCTTGAAGAAAGGCAAATTTGGTTTCTGGCAGTCCCCATCTCTACATTCAAACAGGGGCCCAAAGATTTCCAACTCTTTAGGGCCCTTACAACTATATTAATCACGGTTGTATGGTTGTATGGGCCAACACATTTTACCATGAGACACATAAGCTAAAAAAATTCATCAAAACTGATTTGTAATTACAATAACTTGCACATTTTGATCAACGATTCTTTGGCAACAATACTTGATTAGAATGTGTAGCTTTTTGGAGGAGCAAACTCAGCAGATGCTTGTCTTTGCTTCACCATTGGCCCAGGCATCAGACAAATGAGACAATGATAAAATGTCTCAACACAATGACAAATGACAAATGATTAAAAAATGATATGAATACATTTTTGGAAGACATAGCAATGACACCCAGATGTACTTTTTATTTCTTTTGTAGACGTTCCTCCGATTCCGTTGGAAATTGTGGTACAGCCAAGTAATGAGACCGTAGATCCAGGACAAAATCATACGTTGCAATGCAAGTTCAACACCCTTGTTAGTTGCGTTTGGGAGCGAAATGGCACTGAAACCACCATTAGTGACCGATACCATTACATCAGCAATAATGGTACCAGAACCAGAGATTGCTCGGTTCACATTTCGAGCTTCTCGACAGAGTTTGACGCCATGGTTTGGCAGTGCAAGGCCTTTGACACGATGAGAAATCGACTGGTTGTATCAGATGCGATTTTCTTGGCACCTCAGGGTAAGTTTTGATTTTTAACGTTGGTCTATTTACACATCTTATGTGCCAAGTTGCCAATCCTCAGTTTTTATTTTCGGGACATTAAGAGTTTTCTTTGCAATAATTAAGAATGTTTTTCGATGGATTCTAGGAAATAAGCACTTCTCACGATCAACATTGGGCCTCACTGAGTTAGCAGTTGTTGAACAGCCTACGAATGCCATCGTTAACATTACTGACACTTTCATCTTGAAGTGCCACTTCAGCGAGCCTGTTCACTGTGACTGGATGGCGCCTAGCAATAATAACAAATTTTATTACATTAGTAATAATGGTAAACAGACGACGGATTGCTCAATCAAAATAACCAACTTCAGTTCAGTTGATGTTGGAACCTGGCAATGCGCTGCCAAAGGTGCTGATGGCACAAGGATGGTCTTGTCCAATAACGCCACTCTCAACACAAGAAGTAAGTTGACATTTTTGTTTATTTTAGCAGTTACTCTTTTACAATGGAAATCTTATTGATATCTTGCGATTCTATGGAGACGTCCAGGTATTTTTATTGCACATTTTCGTGATTTTCAAATTCAGATGTCAGCATTTGTTCTTATTTTCGTATTTTCCAACCTACACCCCCATAATGATGACATAATCATAGATCCCAACAAATGTCGAAATAAGAAAAAGTTTTAACCAAAATTTTAACAAAAATTTGGTCGACAAAAAAGCAAAAAAATCGCGAAATGCTTTGCAAAATTGAGTGATAAATGTTTCATAAAACATCAACAATGCCAGCCCCGTCTTCCCCATAAGATGATGACATAACACTTGTCATGTTGGTATCAGTTGTCAACAGTGCTTTTTAAAAAACAATATTTTAAGGTGTTTTTTAATTGTCCTGCAGTGTGTATATTTTACTGACATCAAGGTAAATTGTTCAGAATTCTTATATTTGTGGCTGGCCTATTTCGAAATTAGTTTTGAAAATAATATTTTTTAAAATGAAGAAAAATATGCTATATACATGTATGTGGTCAAATTATTCAAAAATTTCGACTACAGCCTTTCATTCTTTATTAAAATTTTCAAGTTGCATACTTAGGGGTAAGTGCACTAAAATCATAATTCGGGAGTCGTTTGTTCAGAAGCGAATGTCCACAAAGATATGCTTTTTTGAAATTCCCGAATCCATCCTTGGACTCAAGCTTTTGTTATTTAACCTGGTTTATGACATTAACCTAAGTTTGTCTGATAATAACGTCTCTTACCTAATAATGAATGACGTGGTTTAAAATGTCTCGATAAATAGAGGCAATTTTTAAGATTTTTTCCAAAGACAGCATCACATTAACTTGAAATTAATCAGTTTTTTGTTATGTAAGGAATGTATATTCAAGGCATGCTTCAAATTTAATCAGAATTAGTTAAATTACCAGTATTTACTCTTTGAAATATATCGAGACCACATGCTCGCCATTTTACTTTGAAATGTTACTTTACTATCTTTTTAGATTCAACGTCAATTGTGCCAAATTCACGTCATCACATGCAGTTATATGCAAAGCAGCCACTGCATGGCACATCTAGTATACGAGTGTCGGTGCAACCGGAAAATGCTACTGTTATTGCGGGACAAGATCATCTTCTCAGTTGTGTATTTGACTCGCCAGTCAATTGTGTTTGGCACATAAATGAAATCCCGGTAGTCTTCGATGGCGGCCGTTATAAATATGGTGATATTTATGGCGGAAGTAACACTGCGAACTGTTCGTTTCTGATAACAAAATTTAATGACCTTGATGTCGGCTATTGGGAATGTTTGGGCTCGATACCAAACGACCAGAACCAACATGGACATTCTGAAAAGGCTTTTCTGTCCATTGTAGGTAGGTAGTAATGTTTTTTAAATGCCTTAGCTTTCCAATAATAGACATGGCAATTGGGTAATTTTTTGAAGTTTGAAATGGATGCCTTGAAACGACACAGGAAGCTATGCTACGGGTATATAACCTGTACTAGCATGGAAGTGGGCTTCTCATAATAGCTCGTAGGCTGGCAGCGATTGACTGTCGTTGGGGCAGCTAAGTAAAGAAATCAGAAGATATTTTTAGGTTTTAGTTTATTTATGCATTAGGTCTGTTTAAGCACAAAAAAATTAAATAGGCCTACTAATCAAAACGCTTAATTTCTGTAAAAAAAAGTCGAAGAACGGTTGAAGTTGGGACTGTTTAAGTACCATACTACATGTATGTCATCACATTATTACGATTTTTCAGACCAAATGGATACGTAGTCATTTTAAACCAGTCCCCCATCCCATGCAGTGATGACATCAACTTTAACCAAAAAAATTAACAATTGAGCAAAATTTTACCAAAATTAATTGGATAACAATTGGTGGATTTAGTTACACAGTAACACATTAAACACAAACGCAATAGGCAAACATTTTTGCAAAACCAAATTTTTTTTTCAAAAATTTGACCTTTTTTGATTGACCTTTTCCTCCCTGTCATCATTTGGCCAACGCCCTTCCCCTAAGATGATGACATATTTGAACGTCCCCAGACATGGCAAATTAATATTTTTAAAGAGGTTGGAAACGTGTATTCAAGGTTTAGGTATGAAGTTAAAAAAAATATGAAACATATGACAACGGTGGTATTAAATATCAAAATTTGGTAATTTCAAAGTAGGCAATCTCTGCTAGCTTACTCGCCATTAGGAGAAAATCACCTTCTCATTGTGTCTATGTCAAAAAGGCAAAAAAATAGCAACTTTCATGTGAAAAATCTTTTTAGTAGTTGGGATTTACATGTTAAAAGTAATCATTGAAAATTAATGTAGATACGAACTCGAATTTCTGTAAAAATGGCTAGAATAGCTCTAACAGTAGTTTTTCGTCAAACTGAAATCATGTTCTCACATTTTTTAGCTCCTGTACGTCCAAACAAAACTGCCATCTTGCTAAATGGTAACCCAGTGACTGAAATTTGGGTACCAAAGAATGGCAGCCAAAACGGAACTCTGCAATGCGTGGCCGAATTTGCAGTTCCTGCAGCCAAACTGTACTGGAATAACGGTAGTATAATTAATCCAAATGGAAGTCTTGGCGCGCAGGAAATCTGCTCTGAGAGTTGCTACTGCAATTCCACGCTGACATGGTTTGGCGATTGGAAACAGCTTGTAAATTTGACCATATTGAAATGCACCATTGTGCACCTCAACTCATCCAATGATGTGATTGCATATTTGAAGTTCAAAAATGAACCATGTTAGTATACAACCATGTGTCCAGTCTCATGTCTTCACGCCATTTGATCATTTTTATTAATCGATTTTTTTACTATCTGATAGCTGGTGTCAGTACTGGTTCTTTGAGCGCTGGAGCAGTTGCAGGGATAGTTATCGCAGTTCTGCTCGTGGTGCTACTTATCGTTGGCGCTTTAGTGTACTACTTTGTGCTGAAACCCAGGTGAAAAATTTGAAATTTTTGTCCTACACGTTTTACTGGTTGTTAATTTTCGTATTTATTCAATGTCGTCGTTTTGTATTCTGGTGCAAATGGGCATTTCGCAAAACCCACTTTTTGTTAAGTTGTACTGCGTTGGCTTTGAGTTGTAATGTCATAATGTAATGTGCCCAAGCGTGTACACAATGTGTTGTAGCCCAAGTCTTTTGATATTCATGTGTTGTCAATTTTCACCTTTTTTCATTGCCATCTGATTGTGCTGTGATTCAGATATGTAAAAGCTGCCGTTATGTTGTAACGTCATGTTGTATGTCACGAAAATTTTCACAAAAAAATTAAACCAAAGCCCAAGCTGATCTATATTGGAAACTTCGTGTATCCTAAATCACCCAAATATGAAATATAGGGACGTTCGAGTATTAAGTCATCATCCTGTGCCATAATTTTGTTTCTAAAGTTTGTCATTTAAGTTTGTTGTGAAAGTTTTTCTTTTAGGTATGCAAAAAGTTTCACCTTTGGCGTTTTTAATGTGTTTAAGTAACTGGAAATCATTATTTTTGGTGAAATTTTACATAAAATTTCGCTTAATTGCAAATAATTTCTGTCCATGAATATAACATTTGGATTAGGGGCGGGGCTATACTGTCCATTATACCCTGATACTGCCCTTCCGCTATATGCCCAATGAGGTTGTGATTTTCACCTAATGGGACATTTGAGGCAATTCCTGAATTTGAAGCAAGTTGGAGAATTTGGGGCATTTGAGGCAAATAAACTTTTTCACCTAACGGCTGGCAGTGATTGCCCATGTGCAGGGGCAACTAAATTGAGAAATCGTGTTTTTAGATCAGTTTAGGCATTAGGTTTCATTTCTTATACACAAACGAATAAGCAAAATAAATAAATAAAATAATTTCGTCAGCTTTCTTGTTTACCAGAAATACATGAAATACCTGTAAAAAGATTGTCGAATGCTTACTAAAGGAGTGGGAGGAAATGCAGAATCTAAAATTATTATTTTTTGATGACAGAATACTTGAACATTAGCAAAAAATCACTTTTTCATTGATGTCTAGTTTTCCTTAAGGTAGTGAAAATATTGAATCCCAGTTGTTGCGAAACGAAGAGAACTTTCAATGTTTATTTTTTCGTTGCTTTGTGTATTCTTAGTACTCGAGGAGCTACGCCTGTTGGCACAGTGACGATGGTACCATCGAAGAACAAGGACGGTGGACATGAGATCAAGCTTGATTTACCGTCACCCTCTGCAAGTGAGAAGAGCAAAGCAAATTCAACGCCGGGCCACTCGGCCGAAACAGTGAGGATGAACGACAGGAAGCCCGAGGCTGCTCCTCAATCTGCAGTCCATGTCCCTCTGGTAAAGAATGTCCAAGGAGAAGCCAAACCCAACAACGATGCCGGAGATTCCTCAGATGAATCTGATGGTGAAAAGGAAAAGGAATGGGAAAAGCAAAAGCCTGGCATGAACTCGCGCTACTCGTCTCCTTTCACATACATTGGGGGCAAAGACATCTTCCCTGTCAAGAAGAACTGAGAATGGCTTTGTCAGAAATGATTGTGTTTTGGAAAAACTGCTGAAGAACCCAGGTGAGGATTGCAGTTATCAGGAAGTGACATCCACAGCAAGGTCCAGTCCTCGCTTTCGCTGTCACTGCTACTGCAGTTCAAATGAAAACTTTCATACTTACAGGAATGTAATGTTGCTCGCATTTAGCACCACATATTTGTCGGGCAAGAAGACGTCTTTTGATTTCTCACAATCAAACGTTGTTTTTTGAGAACGTGACAAATCGTGAGTTTGAGAATGCAACCACCAAAAACAATATTTGTAGTAATTCCACTTTACGTGGATTTTACTTGTGTAAAGTACAACAGCCATGCCCTCCAGATCCTTCCAGAAATGCAAACAGGAAGTCCAACTATGCAGAGGTGTCGGATAAATATGCGTAATCAGTGACGGGGCTGGTGATTCCCGCACCTGTTTTCTCAGTCCTGCCCTGATCAGCGATAGCTCTTTTCTGAGCTATATTTTAGTGAAGTTAATTAATTCAATGACTTTCTGGGGGGGGGGGGG
>JAQFYZ010001113.1:0-27382 GCA_034695085.1 Cylindroiulus punctatus | reverse complement strand
AATCTGAAATTAAGATGCCTTTGCTAAATTAAGACACTTTACATGTATACAATTCAGACAGTGTTTTTAGAGTGTAAGTACACTGTATAGAAGTATTTTTCTGGATGGACACCGAATCCTATTCTCTTTAATGATTTCTATAATCTTGGCTAGTCCTCGTATTTTTCTCATCCTACCGAATCGTTATTAATACGTATCTGCCAAAGCTTGCTGTCGTCAGGATGTTTTCTGTTAAAAAGCTTAAAAGTTGAATCGAACGTCAGAAAAAAAGTCTGTATACATTCGCGTCAATTCTGCGCACATGTGCTATTGATTTTTAACATGCTCCGATACCCATCTGGCTATTTTGCAGCGGTTTTTAAATTTCTTTTAAGTGCATCCCATTCATAATCGTCAAAATCAAATGGTCAGTGTCGACATTTTTGGCTTACGAAATAGCACTGCTCGAGGGTTTTTGTAATCAATTTCGATTAGCCCTGAAGATGGAAATAATGTAGTTATTTGAAAAAGGGATTTCATTCAAAGTAATTGCAGAAATCTGATGTGGAGGCATCGTGTCATTTATCACTGCATTCAATTCCGCAATTACAGTACACAACCTTGTCTGCAAAGGAAAAGTCGATAATTGATGGTGTCGAAAAATGAAACTGTATTCATTACCGCAGTAAAAGCCTGTACTCTTACTTTTTTTTGCAACATTTCTGTTAAGCTGGGATGAACCTTGTTCTGGGTCCTGGAGAAGTGGACGAAATATTTCGCTTTATGCCTATCTTACATGTATAGGTGTAACATTTTCATATGTTTCCAACAAAGTGTGTTCAGGAGTACATGTACATGTCGTTAAATGCATTCTATGGGGTAGCTAAACGATTGCAGCGCATGGTTTCGTGACTTTAGCGACTATAATATGGTGATTGAGTTTGATGATATCATTTGTCAAAATTTTGCTCGGAATTTTCCTGGAAGTAAAACGCTAATGTTCTACAAAACTTTGCATTTGAGGTCAAAAATCAAATTTTTTTTCTTTTGGCATATTCGACCAATACGATATAGGCCCGCGATAAAAACTTGATAGGTGCTTCTTTTTTTCTCGCGTAGCTTTTGCTAGATAAAATGGTGTTTTGTTAATTATTGAATTATCTTACGATAAAGAGTATATGTTGGAATTGACGAGTACACGTATACCACTCCTGCATGATAGATTCAACCTACAATGCATCTACCTCGACGTCGTCATCGCGAATTTTATTAATACGATTTCCCTATTTTGATTCCAATCGGAATAATTTTAATGTCGCTCTATACCGTAAGCTGGCGTGGGTTTCCTACGGATTGTTCATTTTTAATTATGAGGAGACCATTTATAGGAGGGACATGACGGCGTTTCGATTGAGGAAATTGGGTCTTAGCCGATTTGTGATAGCGATTAATGACAGTGGAGCGCGTGATGGGAAGGGGCCCCGAACAACGACGTCGCTCCCCTTACGTGCCCTATACTAGGAAGGCGTTAAAAAGCACACAATCTGTCGCCGAAATGGACGTGGATGTCGCCATTGTTGCGGCAATAAATGATCCCCGGAGAGAAGGCCCGCTAATGTCCCTTCTTAATCAAATTCTCTTTAATTACGAATACGTTGAATTCAGCTTTTTTCCCCTTTGGAAATCGTGGCCTGACCAGCAACGGCGTTAGAGGGAGAGAGATACACGCACTGATAGCTAGGACAGACACTGCAGCATGAGGGGGATCGTCCTGGTTGTCGCGCACTTTTTGCCAACCAGATTTAATGTAAGAGGCGCACAGGGGCAACATCCCGTATATAATACAAGAGGCACACGTGGCATGACGCGTGCCCGGAAGTCCCCCCCGAACCCCGTAGCTAATTTGACGCGTGTCGCTTCCATTGTTGAAATTACTGAAATTATGATCAACACGGCGGTTAAACGCAGAATGCGCGTTCATCTTTGATTCGGTGCACTCGAACGACACACGCGCATACACACTGACTGTAACGCATGATGTATGCTCCAAACGCGAACAAACATGATACCGTGTATCTTATCGAGCGTGATAGCATATACATGTACATGTATTCTGTTGTTGCATGCACTAGTTCGTGAGCTGACGATTGTCATCTATATGTCATATATGTCATATATAGGTGATGTTCCTCGATCATTCGTTTCGTATTTTACAATATCCGAGATATTAACGATTTAAACTTACAAAATCATGCATTTGTACTTGCATCGGCATTACAATTGGTGTTTAAAAGTGCTGTCATTGGCAACAATGCAGCCTCGCATTCGTGCGTGGTCATTGCATCAATTGCCGAGCATATATCTGCATCTCAGTCATTTCCTACATGTATCCGAGGACCGAAGGACAAAATTGCGTCCGTATAACATCCGTACATAAAATTGAAAGTTTTTGATTATGCGCTGATAAAGATTCACGCGCTTATATTTCATCGCGAAAGCAGATTTTTTCACAACTACTGTATTTCACGCTCGACAAGATCGCGAACCAAGAAAACTGGGCAGACGGGAATTTGTAAAAAAATTTTTACCTCGGACCTATTCTCATTTCATCGAGTGCGAATATCAAATGCATAAAGTCTAATTTTGTTTTCACGCTAAATTATTTCTAATAGAACTCACGAACAAACAACTATTTTTGCGCATTAAAAGCAATGAAATATACGACGTTGTCAACGTTAATATCACGACAATCTAGCGCAGTACGCTTCGTGGGGGGGAGGGGTGGGGGGTGTAAGAAGTGTTGCTAAAATTTATAGCCTTCATTTTCATACGCTTTAAGTACGTATGTTGCGAACATTTTTGCTAGAAATGCTGTATTTAGCATATCCACGTGTGTGTTTCAAAGTGTTAGCGGGCCATGCTTGCTCGGTTCGGTGTATACGAGCGTATAGGAGAAGTTGCCAATGAGCGTGTTCATAATCAGACTCACTATGCATGCATTATATCCCATTGTACAAAACCTTTTCCATTTCGTGCGTCCATAAAGCGTGAATCACTTCGTATTAATGTAAACTACACTCATATAGAGGCAGCAATAAAATTCTTTAATTTAACAAAGTGGCAATATGGCAACGTCGAAAGCCGAAGCAATGGTTAGAGCACTCTTAAAACCCCAAAATCCAGACGTGCGCGATGAAAAGTTAAAATTAACGGCGAAGCCATCGCCATAAGCTTCGTGACTTATAATTAATGGTAATGAAAGTTCATGCAAATGATGGCTTAAATATTTGCTAACGAAAATGGCTCGCATATAGCCATTTGTAAACAGGCTTTCGACGAGCGTTTGGACGATGCAATTGTCTATCAAAAGGCTAGTGGTAACATTTAAGAATAGTTTTCGAAGAATGAAAAAGAAATGGTCGTGTAGGATTTGGATTTTCGATGCGACATATCGGAAAATCCTGTTACCCAGGAATCGTGCACTAACATGTACATGTACTTGCACGTACATGTCTATATACATGTATGTCGGAAATTCTATTGCCGATGTGCTCGTATGCAGGAAAGTTCGCAATGGACTTGTCAGAGAAGACAGCAGTGATACGAATAAGTGTGTTCGAAAATTACTAGTGGCAACTATATATATATAGGTAATAGTAGGTAATATTTAAAGGACACCTTTGAACCTTAACTGAAATATCACTTTGGTCCCAAATCAAAACTTCTGAGCTTATTCGGATTTTATTTCAAAGGACTGCCTTGTAAAGGCTTCGAGAAATTTAGTTTGACAAATGATGATGGCTGTCTACTATAATGTGCTGGTAATCGCCGCGTTAATTAAATTGGGTTTGTGCATCCCCTTACCAATGCATGGTATAATTTTATATTTGGTATTCACTTGACTGATTGGGTTAGGAATTGAATCGAATTGAATGGTTAAATGGATTTTTGCCTCGCTCAACAAATGCAGTACAATTTGATGCGTAGATTGCTCCGACGCGATGTGTGACTAGTTTATAGAAAGAAAACGAGTAATGTAATGTTGACCTTCATCGTTTTTAAACTTTTGTAGATATCAAGTATACAAGAAAGATACGTGTCCTGCATGGTACAATTTATCCTTATTTTTTTTTAATTGTGGCTAAGATAACCTAACCTAATCTAACGAGTCAATTTCTAATCTTACTTGGAGTAGTGTCAGCGATTATTGCTGACACTTTTTCATAAAGTCTGTGCTATGAAGGATAATGTCATTTCTAGTTTTGCGTTTCTACGATGGATTCTAACAATTCGTGATTTCAAATGCATCACCTACACTATACATACTGTATGAACTTATTTATGCATCATTGTGCGACGTTATGATGCCATCATTTTGGTCCAAACGTAACAGTGCGTGTATACGTCACGACGAATCGCGCACGTTTATCATTTTAATGGCATATTGAAATTAATCCTCGTCATGCACATTTGACGTAAATAGCTTAAAAAAGGAAAGCTGCTTGGCATAATAAGAGCGAAGTGCCGCTTAAAATATGCTAGGTTATGCGCTCGCTAATAGCGTGCCACTTCAGCTGCTAGTTGACATTAAGGCTTACAATTTCATTTACATACGGGATTAGACACGAGGTTCATTTGCTTGAATAATGACATTGTATACCCCAATTAAATTAACAGAATATGATGACGATGATATGGCAGTATACGCTGTAGTGCCTACAATTTGAAAGTTTTCTGGAGCTTTAGTGAGGCTTGTGCAGCAGCCATTCAGGATGCGTCCTCGTTATACGCATTTACAGATTCATTGCCGTTAATAATGTTACTCATTAAGCTTGCCTTTCATATCCGAATGCGTGGTGTGGCGGCGTCGAGGTCTCATTTTTCACCTTCTTAATGGCATTTTAGCGGAAATGGAGCCACGCAGTAGCTAAAATATGCCTCCATTGTCTCGCGTACAGAACGACATGTATATACACTGTGGACATGTATACATCGGATACCATCGCTTCTAATGCCTGGCTTCAACTGATGGTACTGTTACAGTGCCAAAATTAAGGATCACATTTTTGAGTAGTTAAAAAGAAGTGAAATTATTTCATATACATGTACATGTATTTGGTTAACAGGGCAATCGCGTCACCTTGCAGCAGGTGACGCGATCGATGCTATAGAATCGAAAATGGCGTCTACTATATATGAATTAGTGAAAGGCATAGTAAATTTATCTCTATCATCATGGCTGAAATAATGGTGAAAGGCACATTTTATGTGTTGCGAAACGAGCGTTTTTACCTGCAAACAACGCAGCTCTTCCAATGTATCCTCTTAAACGTTTGTTGCCTTCTGTCATCAGCGCACATGTACACAAGCTTTTACATTCGACACCTTTGTTTACAACAGTTTGACATCTGTAAATTTCATTTTAGTACTTAACTCAACAAATAATAAATAAGATTGTGACTTACTCATCTGTAAGTCATGCATTGAAAAGCTCGATGCATTTTCTGGTGCAGTTCATCATGACATCAAATCAACTATTAATGTTAATGACGCTCAGTTGCAATAGAAAATGGAAATCAAACGACATTTTCACGGTATGAAATGATCCAATAAGGTTGTCCGCAGCTCGTACTACTCTCTTCTGAAATTGCGATTGGCACAGTTGGGCGAGTTTTACAGTTTCAATTGGAATCTATTTAAAAAATACATCTGCAATAGCTTCCTCAATGCGTTATAAGTTATAACGCATTGAGGAAGTATACTTCATACTGTTCATAATTTACTGAGACGATTTGGATTTTGCATTGAGTGTCAGGCCTGAACTTATAAAATGACAGGCGAGGGACAGCTATACACGTGGTAGCATATCGCGCTTATTAAATCAGCTATGCCGATATAATGTACATGTATATTATGTACAATTTTTGCATGAAACTGATTGTACACATTATTTTATTTATTGCAGTTGAACTGCTGGATAAGCCTTGAGCAAATTTCAACCGAGTTTCTCGTTCCCATAGTGATGGGATACTTCTGTCGAAATATCCTTCATTTAAATTGATTTTTTTTTTCGTTCTCCTGCCTCGCATGTGTTCATATAAGTGGTCAAATGAAGCAGCCAATGAGCCAGACTAATAAAATTTAAAGTTGCGGCATGGATTTTTATTACTTTTATTGGCTGATTGCTCTAGCATATTGAAATCAATATTGTATTTGTAGGAGCAGCAGGGCCATTGCTTTTCGAGCCAATTATGCACGGTGTTGAGAACTCCCCCACAATTCTCCTGTTGCCCTTATATATATATATATATACGAGCTCGTATACGTCTCCCTTTGGCGCGTTATTCTTGTACATTTTACAACCTCCAATATTCATTTTGGGATGAATATTCCTGTTTTGTGTTGACTATAAGGAGACGAATTCTAATGTAGGGATAGTAGTTGCAATGGCTAGCAATAAGGTGATAAGAATATCAAATAAAGTGTTGTGGCCATAGCTTTTATGACTTCATGGGCTTATGTATATGGACTTGAATTACTTAATAAGCTCATTCAGCTTATTAGAATATAACCATAAATAAATAAATAAATATGGGGTGTGACAATGAAGATCATAAGCTAGGGTGCTTAATCAATTTCTTTTATGGAATTGCGACGTATGTACAGTACTTCTGAAATATATATATGAGGGGTGGCTTCAGTGACATGTACCGTAGTTCATCAAATCTAATAAGTTTTTCTTTGAATAGCGCTATAAGTAATACTGTAGCGTTACTGTGACTGCATCTTAATCAGCTGATGTTAATATACTGTATCGTGCTGTATCTCTTATAAATAAAAAATGCATTTGTTTTGGAATTTCTATAGCTTGGAGCAATAATCACACGTGATCCCCAAATTGTAATTTCATTTGAAACTATTTTCCCAAATTATTCAGATGCAGAATAGATATCAAAGATTTCGTTTCCTCGTCACATAAAACCCAGTTTGTTTCAATAATCATGGCTATTGTTTTTAAGGGGCCTCATTTGAGTGTAATAAATTGGCTCGTACAAAATGTACGCCCGTACGTTTTTATTGTGGCATCACATATGACGTGTATGTAGAATCGCAGTCAGATGCAATATAGTGATGGTACACAACTGTTAGTTTTACTAACTAGCATAATCCATGGTGGAAGACCTGATCTCACCGCTAAATTCACCCGCGTAGAAACGAAATGAATGTGGGTGGTATTCAGCAATCTATCGATGTTGTTTTTGCCGATTGGATTGAAATTGAAAATGTCAGGAGGCCGGTACTGAACGACAATGTAATCAAAGGACTCTCACTAAGTTGTGAGCTACCTGTATACTGTGCATGCACAATCGAATTGAACGGTAGCAATAGGGATACCGTTGGCGCCCTCAACCAGGGGTGCCAAAGTGGGCAAACATGAGCTTTGACCGATGCAATCTTAATTCAATTCAATTCAGTGCGCTCTATGACACATTTTGCATTGGGATTAGTCAGGAGGGCAATGACCTCAAAATCTTATATGTACTGAGACGACATGATGGTCGATGCTCACCTAGCATATATACTTCGCAGATTCTGTCACTTCAACTTTCATATAATGTTAAAAGCATAGTGAATTGACAGTCATTAAAACTATAGCCACTGCTCGCGTTCATCGCGTTACTGTTAAGACGAATGTAGAGGTGATGGGTAAAGATCTTTCACCGTGACTTATTCTGGATAGTCATTGTAACATCTGGAATCAGTAGCATCATTATGTTGCATCTCATTGTGTTGCCACTATGAACATTTCCAGCCCTGGCTTTAATATTTGTACACATCTTGAGAACGGTCAATATCAATGTTTATCCAAAATTAGTTGTTGAATAAATAAGATTACCTTTTCAGTTTAAACCACGCAGTTCAGCACCGTATGAATCCACTGGTATATCTTCAATGGGGTAAATCGTGCAGTGTTTTATTAGCTCGGTACTGCTCATTCATTGTTCCAACATTTCACCGTGTAATATTCCCCGATTGCTTTAGCCTCGATATTATAGCCCGTATTTGTTTTCTAAATTCCCAACGGAACGAATACGGGAGTCTCAGTTTTTGTCATTGATTGAAACTTATTGAACAGCATTATTGAATTAATGCGATTATCTCCCGTCGTTTGTTGGCTTTTGAAAAGGACTTTACCAAATTTGGTTTATTAATTTAATACATGATCCATATCGTTATCCCCCAACGAGCATCGATTTCCGCGAGCCGATGTGTCAGCGTTTACACACATTTCATAATCCCCTTTGTTTGCCCTAACAAGAGGGGGAGGAAAAGCCAATATGGATATTAGCATAAAAGGGTGGTAATGGGGCGGATTAGGGTTGGATGTATTGGAAACGAATTAATGACGTAACACTCACCTATAGTCCAACTGCCTTTTGTTGGCCTCGATGCGCAGCTGCGGTTCTATCGTGACCGAACATTTTGAATACCGTAAAAGTGAAAGCTGCTGTCTTAATTATAAGCAAACGTTGAGTTTAACTGAGATTTATATTAAGCGCTTATATATGCGTACCAATGAGAAGGTAAACACTGACGCCGCCAACGTTTCAGCTCCCCCTATACCGTTACAAAAAAACAAAAACATGCAGTTTCGTCGCTTATTATATGATACGAAACATGTCATCGAAGTGCTTTCGTTGGTATTGTACGCTTAATAAGGCTAACAATGTAGAAGTTACTACGATGTAGTATGCCTATATGTATATAATTATTATTAGTTGATGCGTGTACTATTTCGAGCGATAATTACATCGGACACATCTCGTGGCACATTCCTGGGCAGTATCTCGAGGTATAATATACGCACTGTAGTCGAAGTTAATTTATTAAACTTGTCGTCATGCTGACAAGTTAAGTAAATGTGAAGAGCGAATTGAAAAAGTAAATGTGGTGAAGCAAATCTTAAGAAGTGGTATACTATTTAGGATTAATAACGATCCTGTCAGTTGTAATAAATACGCGAAGCAGAATTATTTTAACAATAAAGTTTATTGACTGAAATGGGTTCAGATGAAGCGTTTTATCGAACATTGACAACTATTTTCGGGAAGATCATATATTTAAACGTAGTAAAATAAGGTATTTCTTCTTCCTAAAACAAGATGTTATTCCAGGTTTGGATTACTTCATTTTTTAATGAAACTGATACTGTACATATCACGTTGTATTTGTCAGCGTGGTGATGCCGTCCTAGAAATGGCGTTTCCGCACAGGCCATGGCGAGCTTTTGGCCCGTTATTATCATCCTCATCATCACGTAGTCACTGGGACGATGAAATTGCGGTCAATCAGAGCTGGTCATAAAAATGCTGCTCGCGATGGATGTGTCGCTGGGTGTATTGGTTCAGGTGGTAATTTCGTCGTCGGTTAATTTATTTACCCACAATTAAGGCGTCTGAAATGAGTAATTTATCAACGTTAAATGTCTTTTTGTTAGCCAAATGATTAAAGAGTTGGCCTTCGTTAAGCCTTTGAATCTGTACAGCAAATTGAACGGCGTCAAACCGCAGGAATTAAGCGGTGAAGCCTCGATCCGCCATATTGCGCTGCCAGGTTAAAATGAAAAAGGCTTCATTAAGTAAAACTATCATTAATTTAGCTCAGTTGGCGCAACGCGTGCTCGGATGGCAGTTTGATGAAGAAATGAAATGAAGCCTTATAGACTGTATCCATAGGGCCTAGCCCTAAGAAAAGCCAGCAACGAGGAACGATGAGCTTCGACGATGAATATTTACTTCGCATTTACTAATTGTCAGTTTATTTATCGTTGTTAATCTGGTCTTTACAAAGTTTAGGAGAAAAAATCCCATCGACTTGATAAATGTAACGAGCTGCTCTCTCAGTGCTGTCACGCCGCACCACGTTGGGGCGACGTGTGTAATTGAAAATCCCTATTTATACCTCTTATACACGTATACATTCCCCTTCAGCCAACGGATTGCGCCTCCGTCTATGGAATTGTACAAACACGGCTTAAATTAAGTCTTGATTGATGGCAGCACCGCAGCCGCTACCCACTTCGTGAACTCTTTTAACTCAGCGGATTTTAATGAAGGTTATTAAAATTCGGTAGGCGAAACGGAGGATGCGCGACAATCCGCTTACTGGACCCGACTCTTCAGGAGGAAATTGTTCGCGTCCTGTCGACACCTACGTGTATTTGTAGCGACGTTATGCATTTTGTTTCGTTAACACTGACGTGACATGACGGGGGATGACTCGTAGTCTCGTACACGTATACGTTATAACAACGGGCTAACCTGATATCCAATATGTTAGACGTGAGAACACGCCCTCAAATCACGGACCGAATCTCTTCGTTGGACGATAAGCCATTACAGTATAAATTATAATACGCGTGACAAACGGGGTGTTTTTTTAAACGTTCCACGTGCATTAAGTAAAATTATGTCAAAACTATATTAGATAGAAGATTGTTTCCAGGGGGAACAATTTACGAGATCTTTTCAAGGGACGGCAACCCACCCCCTTTGCACCATTAACCCCAAATTTTTAAATTGAAACAAACTCATAGCATGCATGCATCACCTTAATGATCTAAAGCTTAGCCCATAAAGAATGAGGATTTTTGGTGGAAACAATATCAAATAACGATGAAATTCTACGATTAAACCTCTTGATACCATTCACGACATTACTAATGTGTCACCAATGGTTAAATCAGCACTTTCCAGGTAAGTCGATGGATAGAGGAGGAGCAATAGAATAGCCCGCTAGGTCTCCAAACAGCTTTTTATGACTTGAGCCACTTGAAACCAGTGGTTTTCACTACAGCACCAATGAACATCAATGATTTAGAAAACAGATTAACAATGACGTGTACAGTATAGATATTTAAAGAAAGAACATTTCAAAATGTCAAGAATGAGTTTGTAAATTGACTTTATCCTATTGCTTCACAAATACAGTATGCTCGTAATAACGAACATCACAAGCAGCTGGACAATGACATGTCCGTGATCATGATTGTTATCTGGTAAGCCAATTCAGCACATGCCAAATTATTTGTTTTTGAAATGGACATGTCAACTTACTGTACTTTTGTTTACAACAAACTACTCGGATATTGGAGTTGTTTGTAATGACGGGCATCTTGGTAACAAGAAATTTTCAATGTGAAAGTTTAATTGTTATGAAATTATTTGCCAAAAAAACTAACAGGACCAAGTTAAAATAAACAAATGTGCAATAAAATATATGAAAAAACGAAACTTTCAAACCTCCACCTTATCAACGACATGTACATGTATGTGTATGTAGGAAATACTGTTTAGGTCATGCGCCGCTGCGTTACTAAACTTGAGCCATCCTTGCTGACAATACCTAAGTGTAATTAGGAGTCATATTTGAATGTCGTAAATGGTTTTAAGAGCTTAAATCGTTATAACATCGTTTATCTGATATTTGGCTTCGATTATGGAAAATAACAGCGCATGCTGTCGTAGTGACGTTGCGTATATAGATACCGAAAAGTCAATATAGGGTCTTAATCCCTTTAATAGCGCCTGTTGTTGTTTACAAAAATTGCATAATTTTATAAGGCAAAACTGGAAAATGTGTCCAGATATGGAGTCCACGCGTGTATACGCGGCCACATTAAACGGATTGTAGGGTGCTGCGTCACGAGGGAATATGGATGAAAACTTTAGGACCAGATTCATAATTAAAAGTCGATTGAGGCGAATGAAAAAGGAGCAATGTGAAGGCATGTCGGTTGGCAACACTTGCGGAGGAAATACTCCTACCACCCCCAATGGCTCTCTCCTTTTAAAACGCAGGCGCTGCTACTGTATATGAAACGTTTTCCATCAAGAGGGTTTCGTGCGTGTTGTGTGTGTGTGTGCCACATGTGCCTGCCTCATTTATAAAGCCGTCAAATGTGGCTTTTCTCTACATCGTATCGATGATGGATTAAAAGGGCCACGAGTGAGTCACACGCAATGGGACGAAACGCAATTAACACGCTTCTTCATCAACGTAATACAAATCCAAATACATGTATATGGAGCACTCCATTAAACGCGCTTCATATTACGGTTATGGCCAATGACCGAGATTTCTCGCCCCGTCGTTAATTCCTTCAGTAACAGTTTGTTTCGACGCTCGGCTAAAGATTTCCTCAAGCGTCGGATCACTCGCCCAGAAATCCATATGTACTTCGCACGATCTATTGAACTGTTTCGTAGTTGCTTGTGAAGCGAACGGGCTGAGAAATAAACCCAACTTCCACGATGATGACTCGAGATTACTTATCATCGAAGGCGAATTTAGGTCTGCCCTTGCGCTGAATATGCGTCTCATTTTCGTTGCATGCGTACTAGCCGTATACACTCTGAAAAAAGAGATGTGCCGAAAACGTTCTATGAGAGTTTTTCATGCCAAAGGGCTTGGATTGAACCTACGTGTATTTCTTTATGACGAGGTTAAAAAGTGTCGTTTAAAATCAGTTTAGATTGTTTCGAAGTAACAGAAACAGATAAAGGTAAAGAAACAGGTAAAGATGTTTTAGTAGTTCAGGCTCTCCATGCATCCTCAATTTGTGAATCTTCATAAATTGGTCCTTTTTTCGTTGAATCGCAATATTTATGCACCATCATTGATGCAGCTTGCCCTGATTTATAGAGCGATGCATCGATTTTCTGTCATAGACGTCACTCACACGTTTGCTTTATAACTAATAAGGGGGCTTTATTATTGCGAGTTAACAGGGATTACGTTTCAGTGGAATTCAATGCTAAGCGAGCATTATAGTATACGGTATGCAGAGCTACTGCGTCAACCATATACTGTTTGTATGCATATGTTGACAAAAGCTTCGGTCTCTTTGTGAAACTTTTGCATTTTCCTGTATACCTCGCAGGCCTATAGACAGGGTTATTCCGAAAGAGAATCAACTTTAAAAAAAAAAACGTGTTTCGATAAATAATGCGAATGTAACAATAAGTGATGCATCGAAAGAACAAGAAAATGTCCAAGTTTGTTATGACAGCCGGTACAAATGTTCGAGGTGTTCTCCTCTTAGAGTCTAGCATTAAGGTATTTCGCAAAGGGTATCTCACATCGTCTAGGTTGTCTTGTAATGAGTGTTTTATGCGCGTCTGCATGGCATAATTCATTCGTTCAGACGTACATATATACATTGTACGAGGTGATTCATCTCAACGGGCTGCCTGTTCGATACAATGTCTACACATACATACATGCACAGGTGATGTGCAGGGAAGTATCGAACAGGCAGTCCGTTGAGATGAATCACCCTGTATAGTTTGCGAGTTACGTTACGTGTCTTATAATCCGATGTTCCGAAACATACGTAGTAACATCGTACAATACATCACATTTGGGGCGTCGGTCATGATGCGTCCCATCCTAACATTTAAATGTACTTAGGCATTAAATGTACATCCGGTGATTTTTATTTCCGATTGAAAAGTTATCGATGGGGGAATGAAGTTAATCCATACAAATGTACACATTGCTATGAATTTTTAATTTTTGGTGAAGCCGGTTTGGTTTTCTGCTGCCTAACTTCACATCATATAAGGGAAACATATATACTTGTGTGTTGAAAGTGTCAATTCTGAGAATAATTTTAGCCGTTTGCTATCAAAGTTCTGAAAATTAAATATTATACATGTACGCACAATGTATCGCTATTCACTATAGTAGGATTGAAGTAGGCTCTTACTGTATATATGTTCTGTATACCTGCAAGTCACGGTCAAAGGCCCGATGTTGATAACGCTTTACTCTTAATGACTGATGTGGAGTTAATGTATATCGAATAGAGGACCAAGAGAAATTCGGATGTACATGTAGCGAAATATTCGTATAGGCGCGGAATGCGCGGCCGTGTTTCATACGTGTATTTCCGGTATGTATAGCGACTGATTTTGTACACGTGAAACACGTGTGCTCGCGGCTTTTAAAATTTCAAATATAGCCATTAATTTGAACATCTTTTTCTTCCTTTACTGGATGGGTGGAATTGCTAGACGGAATATGCTATTACCGATCGTTCCCAGAATTGTAAAATGCAAAGCGCATTTTGGGATATGTGGTTCTGATCTATGGCAAACTAAAAATAGGGGATATAGAGATATTTGAAAAAGGAAAAGGGGAGGAAGAAAGGAATATATATTTCTGGTAATATTCGATGGGGGCCACTGCTGTCGCGTATATATGAAATGTAGGCTCAGCACGATGATCTAGCGTCCCTTTGCCAGGTGTGACAAACTGTCATGAGACTGAAATTACTTCTGTTTGGCAATGGCTTGATGTGACAAATAAATTTTGAAATGCGATTCTTTATTAAATTTCGAGTTATTACAATGCTCCGAAGAGTAGTCTGGGGCCTTCTTTAGATGCCATCCGAATACTCGATGTCAACTTTTAACGATTACATTATGCGGGATTGAAGTGCAGACATTGGCAATGCGCACATATCAAAGCGGATAAGGCCACTGGTGAAAAAGTACATCGCTATGCCTAGGCGGGGGTGGAGGTGGGAGACTGGGTAACAGGCTGCCTGTTATCTTTAGTGATCTTCTTCTCAACTTTTCCGCATATTGTTTATAGATCATTGGCGAATATTGCATCGTGACACGGAATTGGCAATGAAATAAGTAAAGGCGACTGCACTCTCTGCCTCGCGATGCCAACGATGGGCGCTGATGCACGTATGGCTGAAAATGACTTGTGCAAACTTTTATTTTTTATATACGCGACCCCACCCTTCCTCTTTCGGGCGGTTAATTTTGAACGAAGAAAACCGCCAGTTACCACGCATGCTGTTAAACGCTGTACTGCAAAAGTAGTTAAAAGCCATTATGCTAAACTTAATGACGATGGTTAATACCCAGCTCTTGACAGGTGCCCGCAAACCCTTCACCAAAATCAACAATTAGTCTCCTATTAAATTGTTGAATACATGCGAGTTTTAGAAAATTATTTGTAGTATTAATACTAAACAAGTGTGATTTCTCGAGTGATTAAGCATCGATTTAGCATCGTATTTCAAAAAATGTTTACCTTAAATTTTCAAATTCACTATACTGACATTGTGAAATGTCTTCTGACGAAAGCTTTAAACACCATTGTCAACCTTTTTTTTAAAAAAAAAATCAATGATGACAATTGATGTTGAGAACACCCTTATTAAAAACTTTATATACCTCCTATTTCATGTACCTTCAGTTCGGCATATATCATTGATAGATTTCACCGTAACACCAATTTAACGCCAAAACCGAGTTTATGTCGGAAAAGACATTCAAAGAAAAACGCTCGTTGATGGCATTCAAGAGCTGAGCTTGTCCTTTGAGTTCTTGTCCTTTTATGAGATATCTCCAATCAGTTTTCTTCGTTGAGCGATCGATACCCTTTTGAAAATTAAAAAAAAAATTTGTCCAAGTAGGATGATCCGAACAATACAGAATAAAAAAAAGTATTCTTGGTAAAACAAAAGGTGACCTGGATGATTTTCCGTTCAACGCCTGCATGGCATAGTTATTTTAAATTAGAAAGTGTATAGCAATACGTTCGTGCGCCTGACACTCGCCCTCCTCCGTCATTTTCTATATTCATTACTATTAATATTTGTTCAATCCCGATGTTCGAATTTTTATCATTCATAAAAAGCGGCGAAAGAATTTTTCGCGAATTATTCCGCACGGGTGCTCTCGCATCCCATTTTCTCTTCGTTCGTTCAAAAATCAATATGGGCGAGTGATTTTGCATGTTTCTCTCTTGACATAAATTAACCCCGTGATTAAGGGTTGAAGTAACTTAGGTTGGCAAATGTAGATGGATTATTGCATTATAAAGAGTTATAACGCGATGCAACAACAAAAGCTATAATACAGTAGAAGCTAAAGAAATGCCACTGCTGCAAAATTCATTTTGAGAAAGGGATATTTTATGCCTTGAGATGGGATTGAAAACGACATTTTCATCGGTTCGAGGTTATGTGCTCGGAGCACTCGCCAATGTGGCGATATCCCATCTCACAATGAGCATTTAATTTAATAACTTCGCTTTTATCAAAGTCAGACTTCTTTCGTAACTTCTCACCCTACAGCAAGCAACACAAACTGATGAGTATACAACCTATACATATATGTGCATATATATATTAAAGCTATCGACGTATTAAGTTCAGCTTTGCAAACGTTTTCCTCCACTATTCTAAAAGGACTTACGAGTAAGTCCTTGTTACCAAAAAACCGCTTTACTATCGGTGAAAAGACGTTTTTTTTACCGGTATGTTCTATCAGTACGGTATTGAAAATTCTGAAGCTTATCTTACAATACAAGTTACGAAATATATACGAAATACTAAAATTTCCGTTATGAACGTCTTGTAATCATTGTGTGGTAGTATATAACGTACAACCACGTAAGATCTCTGTAATATAAATAATTTGCTTTCTAAATTGGTATATATCGTCAATTTTCACAAAGTGTTATGTTCTTTGAGAAAACCTTTTTACGAATAGAATAACATACATGTATTGAATGTATTATACATCTAACATATACAATTTCAGCAAAAAGCTCGTATCACTGTAGCGCAAATGAACATTCATCGCACATGATAACGGTATACGTATATCCAGTTCTTCGTGAATTGTATTCAGTTTTTATTTTTAATTTAAAATGGGTAAAGTCTTTCAAGCGTTCATGCGCTAAAAACAGTTGGCGTTATTCATTTATGTTAAGTTGGAAGATGTATTTTCGAAGTTGCATCGATGAGATGTAGATGTGACCAAACATTTTTAAAAGAAGGAAAGAAAGTTATTTATGTTGAAATGTGGATTTTTTTTTCAATTAAATGTGATAATACCTTCATATTGTGCATGTGTTGCGTGACAAGGGCGAAAGGAGAGTTTAGCGAGATTGTATCACGATTGAGACGCTAGTGACGAATGAATGCATATGTTTCCATTTGCCGACTAATTTACATTTAGTCTTTTTAGCATATATTGAAATAACTACGTGGAAGAAAATCCAGAGTAATTTATTTCAGCTTTACTATTCTAAAGGTTTTCTCCTATATTCAATGACCGATCTGTTTCTATTAACAAGCTGGATTTCCCAGTAATTCCCATCCACGAATAAATTTCGCCAGGAAACATCTGTTCTCATTACTGTAAGAAGCTTACTTTAAAACCCGGGATCCAGAATTGACACGTTCGAGTAATAGTTCATGCATGCACCTATATGTCATATCCAAAATGATAGAAGCGGGAAGTAGAGGATTCATCTCGCCTTTCGTGCTGAATTATTCAAATTCAACTGAATGCGTAAAGCCCGCTCGCATAGAGCGAGAAGTCTTATTTTGACGTTTATCCATTAGGCCAGACGTTGGTATATATTTAAAAGGCGAAATAAATCGCATTTGCCTCAAAAACACGACTGAGCAAATGGTTTAAGCGCGTCAGGGTTTGCCGTTGCTTATGTGATATTTAGGCAAATCGTACGTTGAAGCTCTCGAATTACGAATATTAATAGGAAACGTCAAGAAGTGGCGAAATATAGCCAAAGCCACGCACCGAAACTGCGAAAGGCACTAAGCAACTAGTAACCCGCTATGTTAACGTCTTTTGAAATGCTTTTAAAAATCGTGGTTTTGGTAATGCTAATTAATCTACGCTGCGCTACGTTGCTACGATGTACTTGTATCGTATCATTTTGGGGAGATATGTTCGGATGACTCGTAATTGTTCTCCTTTCTTTTGAAAAGTATCACCCTTTCATGTTCGGCGTACATGTATATTGGCTCACAGGTCCGTCATATACACGTATAGTGTAAACTTGGTTGACTGAAAGTCGGTGTGTAATGAGAGAATAGGTTTGGAGTAGCCGTGTTACTCTTTACAGACTATGCACTTCTACATAATCTGATGCAGAGGTTGGAGGCCACTAACACGATGAAACAACGACTTTTGTAGGGCTTCACTTTGATAAGATGCAATTGCTGAACATTATAGGCTGCTTATAATCTGCGTATAGCTAGGATATTGCAATTACAGGAGACGTGATGAAGAAACGAGCAAAAAAGGGAGAAATTGTACGTCCATACACCTACAGGTATACGTTGAATTTTCGACACACCTCGCGTCACATGAGGTCGCCGCAAGATTTTATCTACGAGCAAAAAAATTACAACGCGAAATGCTGATGAAAGTAACGTGCTCTTCACTGTAAGAGACACGACCCAAATCATGAAAATGAAAAGTACAGTAAGACGTGCATTGAGTACACTATTGGACTGTATCATTTTTTTTTTTTAGCTGTTTGCCATTTCATTACTGTAATTTAGGGTGTCTCCGACAAATTCAGTTTGCTTTCACCTCGGCTATCTGCGATAAATTCAATTAATATCGCAAACGCATTCACCGGTGAATGGACCCATTCTAAATTTCACCGTTATTTCGCAATATATGCTAGGTGTAAATGTTTGACACCGCACTTTGTCCACGCTCGATACTTTTGATGTCGGCAGCTAGAGGAAGGTATGAGGAGCGCCATCGATTTTGAGCTCATGGGTCTGACAGTTATGCGGCCATTCATGAAAGCGCCGTTGACACAAAGCAAGGTTTGTTTCCTCCTAGTCTTTCTGAAAGCTCTCGTAGAAAGCCATTTCTCCCACCACATTATTCCAACACTTAAATTTCGGCTGCTATCTTTAATTCGTGGTGAATAAAATCTATGAGCGCCAAAAAAAAAAAAAAATCCTGCGCAGCGCAGTTTTTCTTAGCCAATTATGAATTTTACTAACTTCCTTGATTTAGACGAAAACATACGGTAATTACGTTTACTAAGCTGACAAAGCTTGCGGTTTTTAGGTACTGCCTTCATTGACCCACTAACATACGACGCAGTAGGATTCATGTTGATCTCGAAATGCATTGCCTAATTACGCCATGAAGCAGTTTATCAAGTTTCAACAGTTAAGAACTTTTGGTAAATCGGTTAAAATGAGTTGGAAAAAGCTGAAAACGGACGCATTAGTGTAAAATCCGTTGCTGGTAATATACAGGAGTATATCTTATATAATGTGCATCTGATTGACGTAAGTTCTGGGCCTTTTTCTTCAAAGGTATGAACATGTTCTTGAAGTGATATTTTAACGACGTCAATGAATGGACGTGCGTAAAACGTTTAGCGGTTTCGGATCAGTGTAGCTGCAGTGACATAAGATTTAAAAAAGATATATGAAATCTTTGCCTTTGTCCTAATGTAGGACTAGTTTGAAGTTATTTTTTTCCTGTGCGAACGCATGGTGGCGAACAAATGCTGCCCCTGCATGTTGGCAAACCATAATAGCTTTGTTGTACATCATGTTTGCCCGCTTACATTTTACGAGGGACAACATTTCCTTCAAAAATGCAGAAATTAGCAAAACTCACCATCAATTTGGAAAAAATAAATTGTATTTTATTAGTGTATATATCGTTCGTTGTTCAATATAAATTACTATACACGAAATAGGTATTGCGTTTTCCACAAAATAATTTAAACACTAGAAAGTTATTGATCTATACGTTAATACCCTCGTAGTTGTCTACCTAGTTGTTACGGGTCATTGGTATTTGCGTTCCGCAAATGTATTACCATTGTTAATTTCCTCGAAACCTGCAGTGAATTTCCTACGGGTGAATTGCGACTTATTAGTCATCATTTCACGTTCTGTACGAGTGACATTTCATATCTCTAATTGTTAAGCTATTATTAAGTTAGTAGATTTATCTTGAATCAAGTATTTGTTAGCCTTGGTTGCACGTGGTGAGTATAAACGATGTCTTATAATCTGTGACATCGACGTGACGACAATGATCTGTTGGTTTGCATACAGTATGAAATGAGATTATGCTTATGGTTTCTGACCAAGTTTAATGAATAAAGAGAAGCAGCTAGACAGACTGGTGGCTATGAATATTTTTCACAAACTTGCTCCTCTACTTTGATGGAGGGAATCTTTTAACGAAACCACCGAGGTGGTAGACTGTCAACTGCCATATCAAATTGAGTGCCAAGTCTGATTCACACTATTGGTCATACTTTTTGCATACCATCAGTCGTTGAAATTCTCTTCCAAAGGATAGGGCATATCTATTCAAGTTTAAATGCAGGTTACTGCATTGACTTGAGTTGCATCGAAATATAATTGTGTCTACTAGTTTTGTCTTCAGGAGAAACTGTGTTTGATCATGGGCTATACATGTATTTATGAATCAGTATTTGTTATCTTTCTCAAATGTAATAAGACTCATTCAGCAAATATAACCGAACAGCTGCATAGCATGGACATGAGGGTCCAGTTGACTAAGCTTGGTAACATTGTTTACGAGAAAATAGCCAACCATACCCAAGGAGAATTGAAGGAAGTTGGAAAAATTATGCACGAGTGACCAATCAGTTTAATCCAGATTGTCTTGAGCAAGTAGTTTTTATGAATTTTCATGAATTTTCATGAATTTCACCGAATTCAGCATTCCAAATATACATGTGCGTGAAATCCTCAGTTACGATGTATTCGGCTCTGATGACCTCTATTCGATTCCTGGTCACCAGGTACATGTACTTGCTTTTGCCTTACAGGCACTGTGCGCCCTTATTGCCCCCCCCCCCCCTTCCTCCTCCCCTCCCCTCCACACACACACACTCACATTCACGTGTACTTGCATATTTTCATTAAATTTAAATTCACGTGCCATCCAAACTTAATTTTATTTCATAGTAAGCTTGTCAAAATGTTGCTGTTATATCGAAATTGTTACACAATTAATTCATCATTCATTAATTCGAAAATACATCGTTTTCTTTTAATAATGAACGCCAGGTTTTTGAGCGGACGCGTTGTACGATACTGCATATCCATCGGAAGAAAAGAAACGCGTCGTTTCCGTTAAATCAGTCATTTCCTGGACTGAAATGTGCTGTCCATGCCATGTGCGTTGCAAACCTAAAATGGTCAACATGGATTAATCGATATACGAAGGTTGTTTCAGAGAATCGAATTAGGTGATAAGTTAGGAATTTGCAATATACAGGTGTACAGTATCACTGCACTTCAGTCGATCGTGGTCACCTTAAAGAGCTCCGCGTTAACCTACATAGAGCCACGAAAGTAGTACGAGGTTGGCTCTTCGTGTTTCCATCAACTTAACAAATCTTAAAGAAATTAGATAGCGCCACTGACATCTGCAATGAATGCTCGCAACGCAAGATTCCTTTCTGGACAATTTGTATCACGTGTGATCGATGGCAGTAGTTCTTTATGATTTATAACGTGTATACACAAATTTATTTGCAGTTTCCCTCAATTCGTACACGAACCTCGGTAACGTATGCCATTTGAGGCACCATGTGACGCAAGAGGGTGTTGCAGTCTTGGGATCTCTTTCCAGCTGGGGACCAATCCCGAGAAAACGTTATTTGCGAGCTAACCAGCGCAATATTACCGCAAAGGGCCATTAAGAAGAAAATTGTCAATAAGCGTCGCTTTTGTTGCATTTCCATTTCAAGCTAAAATAACAAAAATACACAACTCGTAAATTTTGTTTGAAAATTACAAATTCATTTATATAAACGACAACATCGGTTACATTTCTATTCTAAGTAGGCTGCTACGAAATTTCAAAGTGAATTGAATGCATTAGTAATGAGGTGAAATTTCTACATGTTTCCAAACTCTGCATTTTCTAACAATATGGTTATAGAACTGCTGTGCATTGTTTCAAACCGTTTCATTACCAAAAGCTTCGACATTTTCTTTTGGAGATATTGCATGGAAGAAATCGAGGTATTGAAATTGCTACATGTCCATACATTTATGTCCAAAAATAACAGCCTGTAAGGTTTTAATTGTCACACATTCCAGGTCACTAGGGCGTCCTATCCGTCTATTGCGCCTTTACTTTGCGAAAGTATATATATGCTGCGGTCATCGAATTATAATTAGTTATTTTTTGATTAGTTATTTTTCTTCTACAGATTAATATTTAAACCGGCATTATATTCAAACGATCATTGTACATTCTATCCTTTGCAAGTTTACATGCATGTAGTATGGAACTTAAAAATTTATGATCGGTTTGAAGAAAATAACTGATGGCGATTCAACATTCCTGGTCAATTTTAAATAAATTGCTTCTGAAATGTACGCTTTCACGATACTTCTTACATACTGTACAGCAACACTGTCCATATAGTGTGTTAGATATTGGTAATTTCATAAATTTCAGAACAGCAGATCTTACCTGAGCAATGTAGTTCGATGAATGTCAACTGTGAGTTTGCTCTTCGGTGTACTCTCGCTGTGAATTGAATCGCTTCTGATACCATTTTTGAATTTTCACTGCTCTTTATATAGTGACTCCGGCTCTTAATTCATGCGCTATGTAAACCAATGGGCAAAGAACGTCCAGGAGGGGTGTGATAATTTAATAAATCAGTTGAATAATTCATAATGGTATTTTGAGCCTTTGGATTTCTTACGTATTTCCTCGGAGCAGCTTGTATATCATGAATGCATATTGTGCGCTGATGTATACTGTCTCTGCGCAATTTGATAACAGTTGAGAATACGACATCTTTCATTGCTTCGGAAGTATCTGTGCCTGTTTCAGGCGGCGCCTTTGACCGAGGATTCCCGATGTATTTCGATCAGAATCTGTCAGCGATGTTTGGGGTATACGTGTCGTTTTTGGTTTTTTTTCCTCGTGAATTGATTTTGCGTGTTGAATTTTAAGTATACGCGATGCATAATGCGTGTTTTTCAAATAAGGTTCGCCTTTGGAATTTCAAATATACTGGCCCACTCATACATGTACATGTACATTATACCCACTACGGCTTACGATAACGCGAGATGTCATTTCCTGATCACCGCATATGCATGTACGAGTAATATGAACATTGTGTATAACCAAATGGATAACATAGCAGATCGATTAAATCCAAAGTTGATGTAGTCGACCTAAAGGGTTCGGACATTTTGGTAGGTTTTATCATGTGCTGATGACAACTGGTCGTAATACATGTACGAGTACAAAGTATACATGTACATGTATATACACTGTATATTGTAAGGGTGCTATTTAGAAGCGGCCTTTATGGTAGGCCTAATGAGGATAAGTTTAGAATTGCTACGAGCGTGTACATATTATTGTTGAATCAAACGTTGAACCATTGGGTAAAGCCTCGGGGTCAAGTACGATAGGTGTGTGTGTGCGGGTGTCTTTTATAACCCCTAGGATTCTCCCGCGACATTAATTACTGACGTTAAAGAACGTCGAAAGCACCAAATGTAAGAATGGACATGTACATGGAAACATACATGTACAGTATGTAGGGTTACATGTATAGTTCCATTTTTTTTTTCAATATGAAATGTCCCCAGAGCGTATACTATATACATACTCCAGTATATGTTAATAATTTGGATTAATTCTTTTGTCGGTTTATTAGCAATATGTTGACACAATCTTATTTAGCATATTCAATTAATGCGACGAAAACATAGTAGATTTGCATTTTCAACGTGCTCTAATGACACCCTTGCTCAATGACATTTTTGCTGGTAAAATACCTCGGGGGAAAATGCAATTATATCCAACATTATTATTGCTCTTTATACCCCATTCAGACTAGCACGATATCTATAGTAGAACCACGAAGTGATGGAACTGAAGGACAGCCAATCAGAGAGATGTGGCTTGTCGATTAGCGCTTCCATGCGTCTTCAGTCGCTGAATGTTGGCACTTGGCACGTGATTCTAATCAACTAGGCTAAATCAATCGCCAACACGTGGTTGGACCCTATTTGTCGGCACATTTGACCCAATTCCATCACTTCTTGGTTTGACTATAGTTAAATACGAGAACTTTGAGCAGCACGACATAGCACGTTCTCGCTGGTTGCATAAATCCGAGAAGCTTGTTCTCGGATTTATGAAACCAGCCCTGAAGGTTCTCAACTAGGTAAATGAACTAGATTTCGTGCTAGTCTGAACGGGGCATTAGCAGTGGAAAAATTGGCATGTATGTTTATCATCACCCATACGTTATAATTGTAGGTAAAAAATTACGACGTCAGAGCGTTTACAGATAGATTTAAATAGATCGGTATACATCTGAACCTTAGTCCCCTACAACGAAAAAGGAACAGGTTTTGTTAGACAAATGCTCTCGATTATTAATACTAGATGCATAGTACTATGGATTTACACTTCAGCATGCTACTAGTATTTGTAATTTAAAAAGTCACAATTATAGATACAAATATTCTAATTGGATTTTAACTCCGATCCGACTTTACCGAAACTGACTGACCTGAAGAATTTTCAAAAACACAAGACTATAAACCCTTTTACACAACGACGTGTTCTGGACCTTTGACAAGCACACCTGCCGATCCCTGCAATTGCGGGTTGGTGTAATTTGCCGTTTATTTCGAGCCATCTCATCTATGACTTTACGAGATGTGTGAAATAATTATAATGTACTTGGTTGATCATATTCTAAAAAATATACGAAAACGCCTTTTAAGTTGTGCTTTTAAATTGCTAGCTTCATTTTTAATGTAATTGGTCTCAAGTACTAGTTGCAAAAAGGCATATAACATCAAAAACGGAAGTATTTAGAATTATAAATCATGAGAGTACTGTATAGCTTCATCTTTATTATCTGAAATTCGGAAATATTTTAATTTGGTTCGAGAGCACCTGCTATAATTAACAATTAGAAGTTAATTAAAATGTGAAAACCATTTCGCTTCTGGTTTCACAGTAAAATATGAAATGAATTTTAATCCGCCAACCACGTTTATTGTTTATTAAGTATGTTATTTAAACTTATTCATTTATTAACGTTTTTGAAGATCTAGGTCCTATATAAATCCATAAAAACAAGGGTAATTTTAATAAAGGGATGTTAACATTGAAATACTAAGATGAATTGTGAAAACATTTTTCCTCAAAACATTCACGAAATCCCTTTTCCTTGGATTGATGTCTTTACCTGAAAGAAAGAAAATTTCTTATTAACTTGACATTCACCTTAGTGTAGCTGTAATCACCTTTCACATTCTGGATAAAAATGTAATCATTTCAATTTGTACTAAGACAATAAGCTCAAGAGGGTATGAGAAGAAATTACAGCGTGATTCAAAAATGCGCTGAAGACTTCTAAAGTCGTCTAAAGTTATGACCTTTCAAAACATCGTGTATCTTATATAATCTTATAAATAGCTAAGGATTTATGGAAACAAAATCTGTTGATAGTTTTATCGAATTGCAAATGGTGTACCATTTATATTATCTGTAACACGACATTGAGATTGACAGTGAGTGAAAGGTGGGGTGCATGGGATATGTCTGCAGTATACGCACACGTATTGCTTATTCGTCTCAAAGCTTAGTTCATTATTGATATAGTCATTTCTTTATCATCGATGATGTTAAGCATGCTTTCGTTCTGAAATAACTTTTGTATATTCGTGTCCGTTTCGCTGGCAATGTGAGTGGACATGTATTTCCATTGAGACGTACATGTACGTACTTTTCACTAATCCTATTTTTCTCCCAAATCGCCTTTGGAAAGTTTTCTTGTCATTTGTTATTGATCATCTTGACACATCCGCATACGTCTGGCCTCTTTCTGCAAAGAAATTGTGAGGATGAAAATAATATCCGAACGAGACTATACATTTTTATTTTATATACATGTACATGTACATTTGTACATTTTACATGCATAATGATTCCATTTTGTTTAGGTAATCTTCAACTTGTGATCTCAATAAGTCGGTCATTTAGCAATTAATATTGCGAATACTGCGTAGGATATCTACATTATACAAGTATATATACATTATATTGCATAACTGAAAGAGTTGTATTGTATTCGATAAATACATCCATAAACAGCTGTACATCGCTAAGTTAGTATACGTGTTGAGTAAGGCGACAGCAACTTAATAATTCGCGATCATCTGAGTTTTCAATACTCAGAACGGTTTTTTATGTGTCGAGTCAATGAAGGGGAAAAAATGCTATCGAGCTCAAAACCCTTGCACCTTGTTTCGACAAATTTTACAATCCAGGATGACACGAACAAATAAAAAGTCGTGAATAATCAGCCAGCCCCCACACCCCATGGAAATCATTGACCGTAATAATGTCGAAAATTGTCAAAATATTATAAATGATGGATTGACGCCATACAAAACCACATTTAAAAAAAGAACACTCTTTACGCGAAATTGTTTTTACAAATCTACTGGAGAAGACGAATAAGGAATTTTTACACACAAAAATATTGCGCAATCAATTACATGTAGCTGATCCTAACTTCCATCTGTTCATCCTGTCAATTATAAGAAACCAGATCGGATAATTATGAAAATTTGCTTCAACGGTATCACTGTCACTTCAATCCGCTTTTGAAATTGCATGCCACTTCGGATTCATGCCATTCATCTTACTCTTAGCGTTATCTTTTAATCATTAAGTAACACGGTTTAACAATAATAATGATAGCCATCCAAATGAGGTGGTAAATTCCGAATAAACTACGTTGATGGATGCGCCGACAGTTGTTGCCCCATTTGGGAAGGTCGTTATATATTTTCATTAAACGAAATAAGGGTATGATCATGTTTCATTCAACGACTCTATAAGACACCGACTGGGATTATTGCGGTATTCTCCAGTTACAATTAATTGCATTGATTCCCACTCCCTTAAAGAATGCGGCGAAGAAGTTTTTGTTGTGGACCAGGCGTACTATAACGATGTATACATGTATAAGTGAGACAGTTCCGCAATTAGCACCGCCAAAATGTGATTACGATAATTTTGAAGTTAATTGTGAGACCTGAATTAGCGAATTTCGGGTCCCAGATTTTCAGGTCTCACATTAATACATTTACATTCATCGATAAGGTATTCGTAGTGATAATTGTCACCGTCACTGTAGATTGAGCATTGTACTAACAGAATTGCGTAATATACAAGTATAGGCCTAGGCAAACACGAACGAAAACCATAAATGCAAATTTCATTGAGCGATGTAAACTAAAGCACGCCGCGGTTTATTATGACTTTTTACAAGAATAGGCAAAGCAGAAACCTTGCAATGTGAATCGAAATGCGCGTTTCGATCATCTTAATGTTAATTGTTATTTTCACTTAAACACTGCTCGGTAATGGTGACGTCGGTACATTTTACTGTATTTACACTCTAAAAACACTGTCTGAATTGTATACATGTAAAGTGTCTTAATTTAGCAAAGGCATCTTAATTTCAGATT